>JBCEWC010002584.1:0-33705 GCA_038996855.1 Solanum aculeatissimum
GTATGCTCTGTGGTTGCAGCATAGTCTGAACTTCCACATCAGAAAAGATATATTTTGGTCTCGTTTCCGCCCAACATTATCGAGTTTGATCAAGTATAGTAAGATTTAGCTCAAATAATATATTTGTATTACTAAATATATTAAATTTAAAATCCAATTATTACTATTAAAAATCTTTGAGAATTTTTTAAAATAATTCTTAATGTATGACAAATATATTCATTTGATCTTTAATATAATTCACTTGATTGAAATGATTCTTGTATGACAAAATAAAATGTATACGTTATGGACTATTTTGATCATTTTCTCAAAAATCTTCCACCTGGTTGAAATATTTCCACGTTTATTTTGCATGAACGAAACGCGGGCCCCACTCACACCGACCCGTTTCAGCTTTTCGGGTTTATAAATACCCGGTTGACCACATTTTTGTTCTCCAGTTAACTTTACTTCCTCCTCTCCATAGATATATCAACACAGATTTTTTAGAGAGAGAAAACTCCATAGCCAACGCAAAATCCTTCTCTTTCTAGCTCAATTGACAGCTTCCGACGAAGAATCCCATATCGATTTTCTCAATTTCGGGTCGGGTCGGGTTAGCTGGGATGGGTGACTTGTACTGTTCGGACTGCAAGCGGAACACGGAGGTGGTGTTTGACCACGCCGCGGGTGATACAGTTTGTTCGGAGTGTGGGCTTGTGCTGGAATCGAGGTCAATTGATGAGACTTCTGAGTGGCGTACGTTTGCTGATGAATCCGGTGATCATGACCCGAACCGTGTTGGAGGACCCGTTAACCCGTTGCTTGGGGATGTCGGTCTTTCTACTGTCATTTCTAAAGGTCCTACTGGTAGTAATGGAGATTCATCTCTAGCTAGGTTGCAGAATCGAGGTGGTGATCCTGAACGTGCCCTAGTTATGGCTTTTAAGGCAATTGCTAATATGGCTGATAGGTATATTTATTGAACTTCTACCGAGTTTAAAAATATTTCCTTTTTTTACTATATAGCTTGGAATATTTGAAATTTGTAACTGCAAAAAGATGAATTGGGCTAGTCTGATATAGTCCTGAAAATTGGGAGTAAGGGAGTAGTTTCATTTGTTTTTTGGTTTCTTGAGTTTTAAGTGGTTAAACCCTGGTGGGGGTTTTAATTGGAGACTGAGAAAATGTAAGAAAACATTAAGAAGATGGTTGATTAGACTTCAGTGGTCTATGCTATTGGCTATTGGGACCAAAAATGGATTAACCCAGGAAAATCTGATAATGAATTTGAATGTTACTTAGATGTGTGGTTTGAACTTTGAAGTACAACACAACAACAACATAACCAATGTAATTCTATTGGTGGGGTTTGGGGAGGAGAGTGTATGCAAACCTTACACCTACCCTGGGAGAGGTAGAGAGGCTATTTCCGATAGACCGTTTGCTCAAGAAAAAAACATATCAAAGCAGATACTAAGGAAAGCATGATCAAAGAATTCCGAAAAAATGGAAGGGTAACTACAACAAACAACAAAATAGTGCGATAATCGAAGTACAAGATATAGTAGACAGTAATAGAAATCGGATGACAAGAAACTATTGGAGAAATAGTGTGACTACTTTTATCTTATGACTATCAGTAAGGAAGGATTAGCAAGATAATGCTCTACAGGAGAAATATCACTTGTTGTTTCTTGTAGTTACTTTTTTGGTAAGTAAACTTTATTGCCAAAAATAGTTGTGTGTGATTGAAGCCAGCTATATTGCAAGGAGTCAATAAAGTCCAAGAATGTATGACAATGATTTATGTTTATCATATTACACACCAAAACACAAAGGAATATAAGCATCTGTGTTTTATGAACTGCTGCTGTTCTTCCCTCAAAACTTTTAGACTTCCTTCCCGTCTGCGTAGTCCTTACTATGCACATTGGGATGGTGTTCCGCAGAATTTTGAGCTGCGGATTCATCTTTTGTCCTCTTCATGTACTGATAGCCTCCTTTTTAGCTGCTTGATGTTATCCATTTACTCCAAAAAGATTTGTAAATTATACACTGAATCTGCCGGTATACAGAACAATGCTTTTCACAAATGTTCATTTGTTGCAATGAGTGAGACATGCTCTATGCATAGCAATCCATGTTAAATGGACCACGTTCGTGGCACCTTTTTAAAATAAAATAAAATATAGAATTCTCCAAGGCCACGGCTTTTTTCTTCCAGTTCTAACCAGAACACTATAACAAGACCCAACTGAGGGCAGCTAACCTTTTTCTCTGCCTTTTAGGTTTTGGGGGGAAAGACCTTTGTGAGGTGTGATATTATAATTTGATTAGTTTGCTGTTACCATAACAATGTTTCATTTATCCTTGGTTCCAATGATTTGAGATAATGATTGCGTGTGCGTTATATTCTTAGTGCATTTGGACATCACCAATTATGAAATAAATCAAGAAAAAACTAATAATAATAATTAAAAAAAAAAATCTACGTCAGGAAAATTAGTAACGTGCTAGGAGAAATTAGTACAAGAAGGCTAACTAAGTGATTTTATTGGTTTCATATACATATTGTTGTGATGTTCATGAGAACATGACTAATGATCTTTGACAGTTGTGTTTTGTCCTTCTTGCCATAAGATTAAGAATCCTGTTGATATTTTTGTTGGATTAGCCAAGTGTATTGCCCATTGTTGTGTGCATTAAGTTTACTAATGGCTTTTTCTTTCTTTGCAGGTTGAGCCTTGTTTCTACTATAAAGGTGTGTCCTGTTTTGTTGGATTTTTCTTGTTTCTCTTTTTTAGCCTACAAAATGGAGCAAATTTTGAATTGCTGTTGCTTGCTCGTTTTAAATCTCTGTTTTTACCAGTTCGCTGATAATGTGTCTTCAATTTATTAAATGAGTTTAACCTTGAACACAATACTTTCTAAGGTGTCAGTAATTCTTATTCTGGTAACCCTAATCCTTCAAAACCTTTTACTGAAATTCCGGGTGCCATACTGCTATATTCCTCTCTCTGCTTGTTTGAAGAAGATGACTTAGGCATCACATTGTGATGATATCTGCCCATGTGTGCTATGATCGTTTAAGTAATATTTTGAAATAATAATGCAAAGGGTGCACAGCTTATGCAGCCAATACTGCCAGCTATCCTTCCTTGACAACGACCGTCAACATCTATGATACTTTCTGCCTTACTGTTGTATTATCCGTGGAGATTGAAAGATTCAGTGACCCCCATTTCTTTCTCTTGGCATTTACCCCTTCCCATGCCACAATTGAGTAATTATGATACAATAAATATGATTAAGTAGCTTTACATGCATCTCAGTCTCTCTACTGTTAGTTCCTTAACTTTGAATTCATTCATATGCCCGAAGGAGTGTCATGATCGTTAAAAGATGCAAGACATACCTGCTGGTGGTGATGATGGATCCAAAGCAACTTGGTCTATTGTTTTACTCTTTTTATCCCATGTTAAGTTACTCTATTAGTTTTTGTCATACATTTGAGTTTCAACAACAATGCGTAAATATGTGGGTATTAAGGATCGAGATAGTACTCTTTTAATCCCTTCTATAGGAATCAATCTTTAACTTTATCCTTATTGATCCATATGGTATTGGGGCAAATTTTCTCTTCCATCATGTAAGAATAAGTCTCCGTGTCATTTTAACATGCATCTTTCCCTTAATCTTCTGCAGGACCGAGCAAGTGAGATCTACAAAAGGTTGGAAGATCAGAAGTGTACGAGAGGAAGGAATCTGGATGCCTTGGTGGCTGCTTGTATTTACATTGCGTGTCGTCAAGAAGGCAAAGCACGCACCGTTAAAGGTATTCCCATGACATCTGATTATGTAGATTAATGGTTTAGTCCTCTGCATGAACTTCTCCGAACCTTTGGGTGTTAAATAGAAATATGCTCAATTGCCAATGGAGCTACAAAGAAGGAAATTGGCCGAGCAAAAGAGTTCATTGTGAAACAATTGAAGGTTGAAATGGGAGAATCAATGGAGATGGGGACTATACATGCTGGAGACTATCTGGTGAGTGAGAGCAATTGTTGTGGTTTGCTCACCTTTGCGAGTGCATTCAATACAATATGAATGTTTTTGTATTATCTGACACGGACCATGCATGAATGCCAGAGACGTTTCTGTTCTAACATTGGAATGAACCATGAAGAGATTAAGGCTGTCCAGGAAACTGTCAAGAAGTCAGAAGAGTTTGATATAAGGTACATGAGTAATTTTTGGTTGCAGTTTATTGTTTAATGAAGTTATCAATTAATTATTCGTGTGTTACCCTCCAGTAATCTTAGTCTAGTAATAAGTAGATCGTGGATATGAATGTCAAGTAGTTTCTAAGTGAAAGTCGGTTATTTTCTGCGGTGGGATGAGAATGTTTCCGTTTTTACATTCAGTCCTCAACCTCTTCTAGTTTTGAAAATTGCATTCTATTCTGGAACTATTATCACAAACTTTTGACATGAATGAAAACTGATGAGTTCAAGACTCGGGGATGTTCCAGAATAGAATGCAATTTTCAAAATTGATCTTGCATAGTTGATAGGGGCTTTGTCAGATGAGTTCAAGACTTGGGGCTGAACTTCCCTTCTTTCGAATACCTCTCAAGCAATGTTCAATTCTGTATCTTTAATGGAATGATATGCGAGGCTCCTTGAGGCATTTTAGTGAGAATATTGGAGCTCTAAAGAGCTGAGAATATGAGGGAAAATGGGGGTCAATCTGTGGCTATCTTGTTGGTCAAAATAACATAAATGTTTATTCCTGATTTTGCAGGAGGAGTCCCATTTCAATTGCTGCAGCAATAATATACATGCTAACGCAGCTTACAGATTCAAAGAAACCACTGCGAGGTTTGGGCATTTACCTTCTTTTTATGAGCCTAGGCAATGTATTTTATATTTACCACGCTATACTTGTTTCCAATGCCATATTTTTATTGTTTCCAAATCGACTATTGATTGCGTAAGAAATTGTGCTCATCTGCATATGCTGAAGCTATATACACATAAATGTTGGGTGTTTTTTTCTAGCTCTGTACATCTAGTTTAACTGATAGGATGTCCATGCAGATATCTCCATTGCAACCACAGTTGCAGAAGGCACTATAAAGAATGCCTACAAAGATCTCTATCCACATGCTTCCAAAATTATACCTGAATGGTATCTCAAGGATAAGGACATTAAGAGCCTCTGCAGTCCCAAGGCTTAGAAGTTAGTTTTATTTTTTAGCAGTAAACCAATCAATCTGTCTGCCATAAAGGCCTAAATCTTCAAGAAAGTGCCCATAATAGAGAAACAATCAGATAAATACTGAAGTTGTAAGGGCACTGTAGTGTAATATGTTGATCTCCTTAGTAGTAAGATTCTTCATCTCTTCCCTCCACTATACAGAGAGGCATTTCATAATTTCTATTTGATATATGATGAAGCCTTATTTCTCCAATTGTCATGGCCAACATCTTTTCATTGTTCGTTCAGTCGAGGTTGGATTTATCGAAAATAATTTTATCTACCTTCTTAAGGTACACAAACTGATATATTGTAAGATTTATGTATATTCTATCATCTTCAGATACATCCTGTGGGGTCTTCATGAGTTTTTTGCTGCAATAAAATGATGAAATGAAAGAAGAATGAATGGCCATGTCTTTCTATCTAATTCTAATTTATATTTAACTATGCCCAATCATGTATCAAAGTCTTATTGTTGGGTCCAAGTAAGAAAAGAATCATTCAAACATAAATATTTTGGAGTAAATCGTGAGATTAATTATTCTAGAATAAGTTACTTTGTTATGTATATGAAATAATTAATTTTATCACTAAGATACAATTGAATTTTATGACTATCTAGAAGTGAAACATCTTTATATTTCACACTAAACGATTCTATACTAAAATAAATAAATAAAACCTCATCATTATCCTTTTCAAGTAATTAATTAATTTATATATAACAATAGATCCTGGCCAGGTGTACCACATTGATGTCTGTATTGATAAGGCCTGGAAAAATAAAATAATTTTCTTCCACACAAAAATAAAATGAATATCAGTAATGATCAATGGGAGTTGAAGATAGGAACAAAACCACTTCAACATTTTCTTTTTATCTCAACTGTACACTATTATCCAGACACAACTAGTTGCTTTTCTTTTCTTCCGACTCCCTTCGTTTAAAAAATGAATAATTTATTATTTAATTTAATTTGAATTTTAAAAAAAATTAATTTTATGATTTTAGATTAAAGTTATGTTAAATATATTAAAATATTTTTAAATTTTATAATTTTAAATATTTTACGTAAATAATTTAAATTATAAGATATTTTAAAAAAAACAAATTTAGAAAAAGGTCTTTTTTTAAAGGGAGTATTAAATTCTTTTTTTCCATCTTTTCAACTGTTCATTTTTCAGCTTACTTTTCAACATTTCAGTGTTGTACTTATTTTTTCCTTTCCATCACCCATGGATCTTTGTCTGTGGGACCTGTGTGTTTTTCGTCCTATGCTCAATCCGATTATGTTTGAATTCATGTCACGTAGGATCTCATTTAGAGGGCAACATTTCCTATTAAAGATTTTTTTATTCTAAGGATTCAAACTCGAGATCTCTGATTAAGAGAAATCTAAAACCTAAACTTGAATAAACCTGAACGCTAAACCTGAAACCTGAAATCTGAAAAAAAAAATATGAACCTGAACCTGAAACTGAAACCAACAACTTCATTCGTTGCACTATATCCTTTGGTGATGGACCTAGTCCTATACTTCTCCATTTTTGTATTATCAACATATTAATGAATTGAATCTAACTTCTAGATATTGATACTTGATTTTGACATGGAAATAATTTCATTACCATCACATAATAGAATATATGAGACTATAATAAATATATTGTTATTGTCAAAAGATAAATCATTAAAAACTATAATGAAATGATAGATATTTGATATTTCGTTCATCTTTAACTAAAAATTTTATTTCGAGTTAAAGTTGTTTTGCGGTGGAGTAATTTACCTCTTAAATCGATACTTTCAACATTAATTCAAATTAGTTGAACTTTAATACTTAATTATGACTAATTAAACTACATGTATTTTCACTTGGTTGAATTATTTAACTATATGTGGTAGATTTACATAGCTTGGCATACACACTTTTGGTATAAATAAATATTTATTTTCAGCTGTATTATCGATTCACATGAATTCAATTATTATGCTCTGAGAAAAGTATCAAACAAGAATTATAAAAATAAAAATTGTATACTATCAATATATAGAAGTTAAATCCAAACGGAATTTTAATACATTGACTATAATATTTTGGACTTCTATCAAAATCCCACGCTGCTCGAATTCTTCAGAAGTGCTGAGAGGTAGTGTACTTTTGAAGAATCGAGCAAAAATACAGTAATATGTTTTAAGTGTCCGAGCAACACAGTCTGAACTTGTTATCTAGTTATATGAGATATGAATGAATCCAATTCCATGCGTTTAACTCCACCTTCTGCCACTGATTTCCTAATTTCTACACTTAATTTTTTGGCTCTATTCCTCATTTCATCTCCTTCTTTTGATGCCATTAGTTTTTCCACACATTTCTTCACCATATTTGATTTTATCAATTCATTCCTATTAGCCCATTCTTTAACAACAATTCCAATTTTAAGAATCTTGGTAATTAGTATAGTGTTTCTTGGTTGATCAGAGTGCATTGGCCATGCAGCAATCGGCACGCCCATCGAGATACTCTCCATGCAGGAATTCCATCCGCAGTGACTCAAGAATCCACCAGTAGAACAATGTGATAAGATCTCCAATTGGGGTGCCCAATCTCTTACCAAAATCCCCTTTTCTTTAACTCTCTCCTCAAACCCTTTTGGCAGTTCGATCTTTCTTGATGGATCTTTGGTAAAAACATTCCCTTTATCTGCGTCTCTCAACACCCATACAAACTTTTGCTGACTCTGCTCTAGTCCAATTGCCATTTCCTTTATTTGTTCATCGGAAAACGAAGATGTAGTGCCAAATGACGCGTATAGAACTGAGTTTGGTTCTTGTTTATCGAGCCATAACAAACACTTGTGTCTTTGGGTATCGAGCGCTTTCTTGGGAATCGTGACTGGGTTAAATGGCCCAAGAGCCCATTGTTGTTCCTTGTTATTGGTTAACAAATCAAGAAAAGGACTTTCTATGACTCTACTCGTGTTGTAAATTTTGCCAGAATTAAACTTCATACATTCGTATTCTCTTTTCATAAGTTTCTCGAATTCAGGAGTGAAACAACCTTCAAGAGAAGGAAGGTCCTTTAATATTTCAGGGTCTATAGAAAATGACTTCTGTTCTTTCTCCCATATAAATAGGGATAGAGTAAAAGCTGACACACTATGAAAAGTGTATGCCTCAGCATTTGGTACTGACACAAAATCTTGAACAACTGATCCCATCAGAGAGTCGTTTATAATAACGACCCTCTGATACTTAGATGAAAGAGTTTGAATAAGCTTTTTCACAGGGTTTCTCAGATAAGAAGATGATTCAAATAAAGACTGAAGATGAGATGGGAATTTAATATGCGAATTTGGATTTGGATTTGGAGAGATGAAATTAGGAGTAGGAAATTCATGAAAATGAATTTTGGAAAAAGAGTCAAGATAATTAATAACTCTAAGTTTTGCTTGAAGATTATGTGTTTTTGTACTAACATAATGGACTTTTATGTTGTTGTAAGATGCTATAAGGCAAGAAAGTTGAAGAAGTTGATTAAGATGACCTTGTGCTAGAAAAGGGACTATTACTACAACAACTTTTTGACTCTTTTGGCTATTCTTGAAAATATGGAAATTGGAAGCCATTGAAGAACTAAATTCTCAATAAATATTTTTTCAACTTTCTTTTTTCTTGGCTAAATTTTTTGGTACAAGTTTTCTCATAACTCTTCCCCTATTTATTTGGAGAGGGTGAGAAAATTTGTGGATAATGGTGACTTGAATTTTATTTTTTTTTTGGATTGAGAATATCAAGTTATAGCATGTGAATAATTGATGTGATACAAAGATATAATTTACTTATATTGAGTCACATGGCAATAATAGTAGGCCCACCGAGTTAGAGTTTTAATTACGAATTCGATAAAATGATCATAATCATATGTTTATATTAAAAAATTCTTCTTTTTTCTTTTTTTCTTAGTTTTTTCTTTTCTAAAATTGAAAAAAAGGAAGATGATTATCAAAAATACATATACAATAACAACATATCTAGTGGAATTCCATAAGTAGGGTTTGGAAAGAATAAAATGTATGCAGACCTTACCATTATCTCATAGAGATAGAGAGGTTATTTTTGAAAGACCCTAGCAGAAGATAGTAGATATAAAGTAGAAAACAAAAGATAATATATAAATGCAATAAAAGTAACACATATAAGACGGACAATAACAACACCAGATAAAAACACATGAACTATAATTTTTACGCAAATTTCACACCTGACCATTAGTTTTCTTCTACCCGAACTATTATTAGTTATGTGTTAAAACACATCTTGAAACTGACTAAGCTAACTATCAATGATTCTCTTTTTTTATTCGAACTATCATCAACTATTCAACTAGGTGTGTTTTAATAGATAGCGTAGATGATGATAGTTCGAGCAGGAAAAAAGACACAATTAATAATTAAAGTAAGAAGCTTACGAAAAGTGATAACTCAAAATATTTTTGATCATTAACTTAATTTTAAAATCATAAATTTAAAATTCTAAATCTGTTTATTTATTAGCAGACATAAAGTTCTCATTGTAGGACATTGTTGGATTTATCATATAATAAATGTACTTGCATTAAAAAGGGAGCTTGCTGTAACATCTAATAGGGACAGCAGTGCTACAAACTTAAATAAAAGGAAAATATAAATGAAACTAATAGATAAAAAGCTTCATGTCTAGTTAAATTATTAATTAATTAGTGGTCTGCAAATTGCAATTAAAAATAAAGAATCACATTAATTCATGTTAGTAATAAGGACAAAGAGAAAACAAATTATTAGGAAAATTTTCAGTCGCTATTCTTTGGGTGGTCACAGAGTAAAACTCTATTCCTATGTAATAGATCGCAAATCATGCAAAAGAGATAACCTATGTTAGACAAGCCTAGTGGGATGAGCTCGATCAAGAAGAAAAATTCCTTTTCTTAAATCTTGTTGGCTAGGGTGGTAAAGTTTGGAATAAGCTAGGGTTGGTGGAATCGACGATAGGTGGTTGTTGTAGTTAGCTTACAGTTGTCGAAATGTAGCATTAATTACGCGATTCGATTGATAAAGCCTAATATAATATCCGGCTAATAGTAGGTTTCATTGAATACAGTCTAGAAAAATTAAAACATTTATCTATAGTGATATAGTGATTCATCGTTTTGAAAATATAGCATTAAAATTAAATGATTCAAGTAATAAAATCTTGATTTAGTTGAATTACTATAGTGAATGAATAGACAGTTGATCTAGCTAACTTGTAGTTATCGAAGTGTATCATTAAGGTGGTTCGATCAGTAAAGTCTTGTAAGATATAACTAGCTTGTAGATGTTAAAGCGTATGATTAAGATGATTTAAGTAATAAAACCTTTGTTAAACTCAAATTACTATAGTGAATGTAATTATGTGTAGAATTAAAATGATTTAAGTGATAAAACCTTAGGTAACTCAAATTACTAAAGTAAATTTAGATAGCCTATATTATGGTATGATGAGTCACACACTCACATGTCACTAAAATAGTAGGCTAAAAGTAGGGTTGGTTAGTTATTGTAGTAAATTATTAATGTAAAAGAATACCTTGATCTATGGTGATTTTTAAAAATAATTATTTTAAATTATTTATTATTTTAAAAGTTTAAGATAAAATAGTTCTTTTTTATTTATATTAGTAATTATTTTTAAAAATTACAAGCACTTCAATTATTGATGATTATGATTGTTTGAATATCAGTAAAGGATAAAATGGTCAAAGCTCCTTGTCATTAATATTTTTAAAGAGATATGTTAAAGAAAAAAAATCACGATGGATAATCTGAAACGAAGAAGGTACTCCCTCTGTTCTTTTTTAGTTGTCACGATTTTTTTAGAGTCAAACGATATAAACTTTGACTAATATTTTGAGGTGCATTTTTTCATCATATCGATATGATTTTTTTAAAAATAATTTCTAGTACTTTTCATATAATTTTTAAATATCTAAGTTTTTATTTCAAAATATTAAATTAACATAACATAATTTTACTTTAAAAATTAATCAAATTGATTTTCGAAAAACGCAATATAACAACTAAAAATGAATGAAGAAAGTATATGATAGTTGACATCATGTTGGTTAAGAGCATTTTAATATCATAAAATGGGCATCTTCGCTTTGCCTCTGAAGATATTTTATTTTCTTCATTTTATTTTTCAATTGTTATTTGTAATTTTCACGAACATATCAAAATGCTACAAACTTCAAGGAAAATATCAATGAATTAAATTTATAGATATAAAAAGGACATGAGGCTATATTTTCATATCTAGTTACTTGGAAATGTCAAATTGTTGTGCCTATTTTATAGATGTTATTCTAGTTAATATAGTAAATGTTGCTAATTTATAATTAAAGTATGGTATTAAGTTAATTTAGGTGATAAAGCCTATTAATAGAGTAAATCTTGCTAATTTATAGCTATCAAAATGCATTAATCCTTCTGTTTTGTTTTATTTGACATTTTTTAATTTGATACAGTGTTTAAAAAAAAAATAATTAAATTTTATAGTCTAAAATCATCAGTAGATATTTTTGTTTATTGAAAATCGTTTCATTAAGGGTAAAAGAAGAATTTTAAATCTAAATTATTTCTGATTATAATAGAATGACATTCTTTTTTGAGACAAACTAAAAATGAAAGAGTGAAACATAAAATGGAATTGAGGGAATATATGTTTTTACTATTAAAATTTAAAATCGTGATATTATAGTTTAAATTACATTTTTTTTAATAAGAAGCTCATAGCAATGATCACGATAAACTCGAATGATTTCTTTGAGTATACTTCTTCTATCCCCTTTTAGTTGTCATATTACGTTTTTCAAAAGTGAATTTGACTAATTGTCAAAGCTAAATTATATTAAATTAATTTGATCTTTCAAAATAAAATTTTGGATATTAAAAAATTATACAAAAAAATATTATTGATTGTAATTTTTTTATATTACATTTTAAAATATTAATCAAAATTTATATAATTTGACTCTAAAAATAAAAACCATAACAGCTAAAATAGAACAGAGTGAATATTATTTACCTAACATCAATGGATCAATTCAAACCAAATTGTACATGTCTAATAATTTTGCCTGTCAACAAACTTTATTTGATGACTCATAAAAGAAGAATATCTAGCCAGCCACACGTAAGTATTTAATTTTAATTTATATATATATATATATATATTTATATATATATATATATAATACATAAACGTATTTTTAACTTGATTTCAGTTGATAATTATGCCTTCTAACTTTGGTTATGCATAACTAAGCATTTAAATTTGTATAAAATTGAATAAGTAGACACACACGTTCTACGTGACATAATACACGTAGGACAAATATATTTATTTGTTCAATTTTGTACATGCTGAAAGAAGAAAAAATGGGAACCATCACTTGTCAGTTTATCCATAAGGGTGCGTTTGATTGTGCGTCTTAAACGCTTGACACTTAACTCTCGGATCTCCCCCAATAATTCTTACGCAAATCATATGTAATTTCTCAAATTAATCTTGTTGATCCTAATTTTTTTTCAAAGTTTGAGGATATAGATATTATTTAAGGCTAGGTTAAAAAACATGTTTATATATTATGTCAATACACAATTTAAAAGTATGAAACCAAACGTTGAAAGAAGAAAGAAAAAACGGGAACCATAACTTGTCAATTTATTAATAAGGGTGCGTTTGATTGTGCGTCTTAAACATGCTTGACACTTAACTCTCGGATCTCCCCCACTTGTCAATTTATCGATAAGGGTGCGCTTGATTGTGCGTCTTAAACACGCTTGACACTTAACTCTCATATCTCCCCCAATAATTCTTAAGCAAATTATATATAAATTCTCAAATTAACATTATTAATTTCCGACATTAGGGAAGTTTATTCGACCCATTCCCCAGTCTCCCCCACGTGTTATGTCTAGTAATCTTTTATAATATTCAAATTCAATTCGAAACTTCTAATTCTTTTTCAAATAAAAATAATAAAAATTCTATTCATTTAAGAAATAATAAAAAATTAGAATAACTCAAATAACATTATGATATTCACATTCATTCTGTTTGATTTATTTCCTTTTTAGTGTGACATATACCTTACTTTTCCTTGTATACATTATTAATAATAATTCCATGTATGTGCCAATATTCTGGTATCACTTACTTGATGTATCAGGATGTCAGATACATTATCTTACGTGATATATTAATTGGATACATCACTACTTTATGTGTTATATCTAGACATATGTGATGTATTGGGATTTCACCAAGTTTAAGGAATTTTTGTAATTTGAAAAAGAGTAGAAATATGATGTAATTAGTTTTTAATAGAATGAGATTTGTGTAATCCCTACTTAAAATGTGTTACTAGTAGGCAAAACTTGCTTATTTATATACCAACATCCCTCCTATGTTTTACCGATACGAGACTTCTATCTATGGACTCAATGTTTTTTCTGAGGTTTGCCCCACCGTACGAAATTTACCTAAACTCAATTGCACTCTAGCCCATATCGACAAGGTTGACACATGATCAAAGTGGCTCTGATACCATTTGTAATGATCAGCCCACTAGTGACATTGTCCGCTTGGACCCTAGGTTCGCATGACTTTAAAACATGTGACTAGTAGATAAGACTTACTTACTTATATACCCAACATCTCTTATGTATTTTACCGATATAAGATTTATATCTTAAGATGAATTGTTAAGACATAAATTGAAAATTTTGTAAGAAAAATGTCCGACGCTTGTGAGTGATTGTTTATCAAAAATACAAATTTCAATAAAATCATAAAAACATATATATGGAAAGTGACACCAGCCCATGCTAGAAGGTGATAAGTCAAAACACAAACTTTCAGACTCAATTTTTTTTCCTTCAAATAAATTAATTTTGAAAATTTAATTAAATAAATTATAGATGTAAAAACAAGTCAAGTTACAAACTTCTAGACTCAATTTTTTTCTTCAAATAAAATAATTTTGAAAATTTAATTAAATAAATTATAGATGTAAAAACAAGTCAAGTTTTGATTGTGAAAAATAGCACACAACCTCTCTTATTTCTTTTGTTCAAATTAAAACATATGGAATTTTCTATGAATATATTAAACAATTAAATATTTCTTTATGTCAAGAAAAGTAATCTATAATGAGCTAAATACATAGTAATTTTTTATTAATTAAAATTCAAAAGCAATGTTAATGGATGTGTGATACATCTTTGAGACGTAAGGAACACTACCACTAATAAATAATATGGATATTAATTAATATTACACATGTGACCAAATCTATAATTCCTACAACCACGTGTGAAATTAAATGATGTTTGTCAACTATCAAACATGGTTAGGGATGGCAATGGAACGAGTTAGGTAATATCGTATGAAAGGCAGGGCGGGTTTGATCTTTTGTGATTGCGGGGGCGAAGTGGAGCAGATTGATTTTTTAAAGGGATAATTATTATGTAAAATTATTCTTGCTTTCTTTTTGAACTGAAATACGTATAAATATTCCATCTCAATATCGTACCATCTTATCATTATATAATGTATCGAATAAATATAGTTTATAAGTATCTATTTCATATTTATCCATAAAAAATATTGTCCTGGTAGAAATACTTTTTTTTTCCTTTTCTTTTTTAAACAAAAAACTAACACAATATCTAAGAGTGTCAAAATGAGTCCAAATATAGATAATCCGCCCAAAAATTTATGGGTTGGACTCAAGATAATTTGCATTGAGTTCAATCTCAACCCGTTTAAGCTCCAACCCATTATGAAAAAATCTTCAATTGAGCCAAATTGAATCTCTAATTTCAACCCGTTCTAAGGCTCTTTACTTGCATTGATGTAATGTATGTTTTCTATCTATTTTATATGTTCTATGATTTATCTATCTATTTTAACTTTTCATTTTTATTTTCTTGAGTTGAAATTCAAATTGTGGTTATAAAAAGTAAATAATAATATGTTAGAATTATTGAGATTGAGCGGGGTCAAATTGGGCGGGTCATGACTAACCCAAATTTTAGCCCAAAGTAAATTTGGGCAGGTCATAACCCAACCCAATCTCTATTTCAATCCATTTTAACATTCTCAATTTTAACCCAACCCGCCCATTTGACACCCCTAACAATACCTAACATGTTGGATAGGCAACCTTTGATGTAGTGCTTTACTAATTAAGACATTTTGTACGTTAAACTCTAAGTTGTTAGGGATTGTTCGATATAGAAAATAATAAATATAGGGATAATTACACTAACAAGTTACTGAAAAAAATTATTTACACAAAAAATAGCTCATTTTTTTTAATTACGAAAAATAGTCATCCGACTGACCTTTGACTATCTGTTATAATTTTGGGCATTCAACCCTCGTTATATATGCATGTATAGTCAGTGTATATTTGTGTATCGTAATGTATATTTAGTATATAGCTCATGTATAAGTAATATACATTGTATAGTAGTGTAATGTAACTATATTGTATAATTTTGCTGATTTTTGACTATATTTTTTTATATAAATAAAACATGAGATGTTTTTTTTAAACTTTTTACTTATATATATATATATATATATATATAATTTCTCCAATAATATATGTGTAGTTTAGATACAGTTTAATTTCTTGTTTGATAATGTTTTTCAATATATGTAATATATTTATTATATTTTTAAACTTATGTAGAACTATTTTAAAAATGTAACAACTTTTTGAAGTCTTATATAAAATCAAAAGTGGCAACTGGCACTCAAACAGAGACCAGAGAAAAAAAGAACTTTTTACCCCCCCCCCCCCCCCCCCCAAAAAAAAACAAAGAAATATCCTCATTTTTAATTTGCTTGTTTGATATTTATTTAATAAATAAAAAAGATGTTTTAATAAAATTTTAAATTATAAATATATTAAAATATTCTTTAATTATGTGATTTTAGAGATATCATGTGAAAAGTTAAAACTAATAAGACACATTAATTTTAAAAAGAACTAAAAATAATAATAATACAAACATATTAAAATGAAGGTAATAACTTAGATCACGTCACCATTATAAAAAATAAGAAAAGTTAATTACACGATATAATAAAGATAAATTTAGTCAAAGTAAAGTAATCTTAATAACTCAATTGTTTTATAATTTGCTCCTCATCTTTGCCTTTTGAGTCCTCCATTTAAAAGAAAAAAATCAGTCAAAGTAAAGTAATCTTAATAGTTCGATACTTTGATCATTTGTAATTGCGTCTCTCATTTTCAACCCTCCAAGCTCCTCGTTCAAATAAAAAAAATCAAGTCAAAGTAGAGCAATTTTAGTAGCTCGATTGCTTTGTATTTCACCCCTCATCTTTCGCCTTCTGAATCCCCCATTTAAAATAAATAATAAAAAAGAATTAGATCAAAGTAAATCAATTTTAATAGCTCAATTACTTATATTTACGTCTCTTATATTTCTTCTTTAAATGAATCATTTAAAATAAAAATAAAGAAAGAATTGAGTCAAAGTAGAACAATTTTAGTAACTCGATTACTTTGTAATTTCTTCTCTCATTTTTCGCCTTCCAAGTTTCGAATTTAAAATTTAATATTTATTTTTTTTGAAAAAAAAAGAAAAAAGAATCTAGTCAAAATAAGCTCACTCTACAACAAGCATATATTCTCAACACTCGCTTTCAACCTCTCTTATATACTCTCCAAATCAGCCGGAAAAAGTTGTAGCCGCCGGCCGGTGAACATTTCAGGTGAAAAATGGAAAAGCATTTGATTCAACCGGCAGTGGCTGCGCTTCTTTCATCGGTGATCGCCTTTAGATCTTACAAACGCAAGTCTCTCAGCTTGTCCGGAGCTATTGCTGGATTCATCGTCATGTTTGTTCACCTCGCCGTTAATTACAGGTCTGCTGCAGTCTCTTAGATACTTTATTCTTAGTTGTTGATTGATTTACTTTTTATGATTTCTGATTCATTTGATTGGAATCATTAGGTTTGGAGCGATGTTGCTGGTGTTCTTTTTTACTTCTTCGAAGTTTACCAAATTTGGAGAAGATAGAAAAAGGAAACTCGATGCTGAGTTCAAAGAGGGCGGTCAACGCGATTGGTACTTCTCTAATTTTGGCTCTTTTGATATAGCTATATCATGAAAAACAATTATTGTATGGTGTTTATTGTACTTCATTATGATATCATTTTGTTGTAGTTCATGTTCCCTTTAGAAGGAGGGCCTTGGACGAGTATTGTCATGAGACCTGAGAGTTCATGGGTTTAAGCCGTGTAAATAACCTCTTGTAGTTCATTATAATATCATTTTGTTATAGTTAGTGTTCCCTTTAGAAGGAGGGCTTTGGTGTAACAAGTAAAGGTCACGGGTTTAAGCCGTGTAAATAACATCTCATAGAAATGCAGGATAAGGATAATTCGTTGTAGTTTGGCCCTTGTCCGGACTTTGTACATAGCAGGACCTTAGTGCATTGGATTGCCTCTTTTTAGTTAATGTTACTTTTGCTTGGACTATCATTCATTTCGTTCCCTTCTGTTTCGATTTCTATCACTACGTGTTGTTTCAGTATTTTATTATCTTGTTGATTTTTCTATTTGTTGCTATTGTCTCTTTTTCACTGTTTGCTTTGCCAAGGGTCTTTTGGTAATGACCTCTCTACCTTCTCAAAGGTGGGGGTAAGGTTTGAGTATGCTCTGCACTTCCCAAACCCCACTTGTGGGGAACACATTGGGTTTGTTGTTGTTTGTTCAACACTTGCGCTATTTCTTTTCCTGAATTACTTTGATATGTTTCTTTTTGAGCCAAGGGTCTATCATTCTCCACTTCCGCTATTTCTTTTCCTGAATTGCTTTGATATGTTTCTTTTTGAGCCAAGAGTCTATCAGAAACAATCTTTCTTTCCTCTAAAGTAGGGTAAGGTTTGCGTACACACTATCCTCCATTGGCCCTGCTTGTGGGATTACACTGGGTATGTTGTTGTATGAAAATCAATCTTCAAACTTGTTGAAGTAATATATGAATGTTTCTCTAAAGCCCACTTTTCTCTGTTAATAGTTTGTTCCCAAATGAAGATGTAGAACATTTTAGGTTCTTTAAGTCTCAGAGTTACATATTGCTCTATGGACACTCCTTGCTTACACTGGACCTATGCAAGAAGATTATTTAAGTCTTTATATCTTGATAGGTTTATCAACATATTTGATTTTGAAAATGGAAAAAATAAAAGAAATTAAGGGCAGTGTGATATGTGATTCACTTTCCATGGTTTCTTTTTGGATTAAATGTTGATTGATGGAAAAAAGGTCCTGCTCACATTTACTGTTGTTGAAGCATTTCTAAGCTGAAAGCACGAGTGAAGTGTAAAAGTAACAATGTTACAGGAATATATTCTACATTGTTGTGTAATGTTACTCAGTTCTCATTCTTTAGGGTAATCCGTGAGAACCACTCTTCGATTCCTTGGGTTATGGCACCATGTGATTCTCCTAGTACTTCTAAACCACAATTCATCTGGACCACATGTATTTCTAGTCATCATATCTTTCAAGGCATTCTTTGTTTTTGTCAGCATAATTTTAT
The DNA here is from genome assembly GCA_038996855.1 of Solanum aculeatissimum. Classification (NCBI taxonomy): domain Eukaryota; kingdom Viridiplantae; phylum Streptophyta; class Magnoliopsida; order Solanales; family Solanaceae; genus Solanum; species Solanum aculeatissimum. The sequence continues at coordinate 18,915 of JBCEWC010002584.1, forward strand.
GAATATAGCTAAAGTTTTTATGGTTCCCAGATGTATGGAGATCTATAAGTTATACTTGTGATTTGAGGTGAAACAATTGGTCAAAGTAGCCTTCATCTCTTCTTGGTTTCATTATGTACTGTTACCACTGATAATCATCTTAAATACTCGTTACCCAATTTAAGTCTTTAGTTCACAAAGTGCTAATTTATTCATTTCTTTCTTTCCTTCTTGCATCTCTAGCTTTTGGTATAAGCCATCTAGGGCTTCCCCTCGAGCTTACTTATAGCATTTTTGCCTTTCCTCTTTGCTTTCTTATACTTGTCAAAGACTTTTCTACCTTTCTTTTTGTAACTTCTAATAGCTCTTTGTTTTAGCCTTCATACCTTATGACAATTAAATCATAAGGTAAAGAGAACTTTAGAATAATCTCTCCATCCTCATTTCTAGTACCAATCATATTCTATATGTACTTGGTTGAAGCCGTTGACTATATCCTCCCCCATAGACACTCCATCTCCTTCAAGAAGATCAGCCAGTCATTTGATATCCTTTTGACCAAGGTGTTCATATCTTCCCAAATTTTTGTTTTAGTTTTTGCATGTTATCCTATTTGCGAAACATATGTACTTGACATTGATTGTCTCCTTTTCTTGTACAAGACTTCATGATAAAATCTTATTCTTGAACTTGCTATACCTCTACAACTTTGTCCTTAAATCATGGTTTCACAATGCTCTCAACCTACTGATCCATAATTTCATAATTTATTACTCATATTAGCACTCTAACCCTTTTCCATGTCCATTTAATTTTATGCTGATTGTCCCCTCTTGACAATAGAACCCCTTACCCATTTTTCATCATACCCCTATATGTCGAATAAAACACGTGTTTTTGTGAACATGTCCCAATGTATTCTATATTGTGAGAGTTCATCATAATTTGACTAGTCGCTAACTGTCTACCTGCAACAGCCTTCCTCCTTTCTCCGAGTATGGAACTGACAATATAAGCAAGCTCACATAGGCGAACTTAGAAGCACCATGTTTAATTACAAAATTATCAACTGGTACCTTCATCTCGTCTCATTCCTTTCAATAGCTACAAAGGAAATACTAAGATGAGCTGAAGGTACCAGTTGCTCAACCTGTCTCATTCTTTCTTGCAAAATTCTTTCCGGCAAAATTCTTTCCCTTTTTCCCTCTCCTTTTTTTTTTTTTGTTGCTATTAGAATTTTTGGTTTTTCTTTCATGTCAATGACAGGGGACACTGACTTCTAGTCTTGTGTACGTGCATCTCAGTTCCTAAATGTGATTGCTCATCAAAATACTTGTTCATAAGCCTCATCTTCAAAATTTTCAAGTGTGTCAAGAGTGAACAATTTATCTTTCTTATCAGGATTCTTGTAATACCTAATTAGTAGTAGTTGAATAGTAATGAGTAAGTTCCTGTTCCATGGTACAGTATGAACTCTGACTTTGGATGAATGTACTGTCAGATTTCTGGATAGAGAATGTGGACAGTTCTTTCATCTCGAAAATTTAGTCTTTTTAGAAGTTTTCTCAGTTAGGAGTAGTTTTTATTGATTGCAGATGAGGACTGTTAGTTGAATGTGAATATTAAGTCATTCTTAGAAGTTTTTGCATTAGCACATTATGTGCTTTGTGATTAAAACCAATATTTTCTACCAATTTCATCAGTTGTGCAAGTTTCCAGAATGACTTTGTAGCCCTTATATTTGTCAAAAAGAAATGATATTCTGACATTGTAAATTTACAGCTTCACCTAGTCATTATGGATATGAATAACGAGGAACAGAAAGTTTCTGGAGGAAGCACATGTGTTGGATATGCTTGTTTAACAATTGTGACGCTTTATTCAAGACAGTTATAGTTTCAGCAGAACGTATTTTTGTAATTTGTGATTAGATACCAAGTAATTTTGTAGAAAGGACACAGGTAATGCGAGACAGTTCTTAGCTTTCCTCATTAGCATTTTGATTTGTGTTTACAGGATTCAAGTCCTTTTCAATGGTGGCATTGCGACCCTTCTGGTACTGACTGCATGGATGGTGATTGGGTCACAGGACAAATGTCTGGATTCAAAAGAGTCACACATAATAACATCCCTAATTGGTGGTATCATTGGTCAATATTGCTGTTGCAATGGGGACACATGGTCTTCAGAGCTTGGGATACTTAGTAATGAGGAGCCTCGACTAATTACAACGCTCAAGGTGTGAATTCAAAGCTTTGACATCTGCTAATTCCTAAGTTTTTCATTTATTCTGACACCTCAGACATAGGAGAAAACACTGTAGAATGTCTTTTATTTTTGGTGTTCATTAGCAATCGGATAAGTTGATAAAGCTTTCCCTTTATATTTTCATCCTTGTGGATTTTTATTAGTTTTTTTAGAGTCTACTATGAGCTAATCTTATAATAAGCTGAATTCTTCTCTACTTAAACCTGGGAACATGATAAATAACTCAAAATTTTCATGATAATCATTTTATTATGTTTTATCTCAATCTTATTTGAACTATTATCTGAAGGTGCAAGATTAAAACATGTTTCTCATTTCTCCGTTATACTTAAAATCAGCCAGTTCGAAGGGGTACAAATGGTGGAGTGACAAAAGCAGGACTCTTGGCTGCAGCAGCGGCAGGCACTGTCATTGGATTGACATTTGTAGTGCTGGGATTTTTCACTACAAATTGCTCATCTGATGTGACTTTAAAGCAGCTTTTTGTTATTCCGCTTTCTGCATTGGCTGGAGTATGTGGAAGTGTTATTGATTCTTTACTGGGGGCAACACTACAGTTCAGTGGATTCTGCTCTGTTCGGAAGAAGGTCAGCCATAATTAATCTCTTAAAAGAACTACATTGATTTGTTTATGCAAGAAAAAGTACGAAGTACCCAATCATCCCACCCCCTTCTCTGGGAAAGAAAACTAAAAAAGTAGAAGACAGACTGTCAAAGAAGGATTCTTAAAACCATAAAAGCAATCCATGTCATCTTTCTGTAAGGAGAATTATTGAAACAGTTTCTGTTGATTTTACATGGTATGTTATATTTAAAGCAAAGATATACCCCCAGAATAGATATAGAGGATAAAAAATACTGAGTTCATTATGTAAACGTGCAAATTAATAACAGAAACAAACACAATTTAGAGTTTGGACACTTGATATTCCTGTTCCCTGTAGGTATTGATGCTTCATACTTTGTGATATCTTACCTTGCAGGTGGTTGGGAAGCCAGGACCAACTGTGAAGAGAATATCTGGTCTTACTGTCCTTGATAACAATGCAGTGAACCTCGTATCGATATTGCTGACAACGGCTATAACCTCCATTGCCTTCTTATACATTTTCTGAGTGTATCCACCCAGCTCAATTTAAATTCTGTAGAATTTTGTATCCATCTTCCAGCAATAATGTGGATTCTGACCATGCAATAAATGCTGCTTAGTTTCAGAATCGATATCGAGATTAAATGAGAATGAATTTTTTTTTCAATGCTGCTATTTTGATCTCAAAATAATCAATTGTTTCTTCTTGCGTATTTTGTTATTTTTTTCGCTACTCCTCCCTTATGTTTATAGACATGACAAAGGTATGTGGAGCTATCCGTTAGAAACGGCTACATGCATCGGAGACAGGAAAAACAATCATTTCCATGGAGTTCACATTAGATAGGACTGCCCAGAATACATGCATCAGAGACAGGAAAAACAATCATTTCCATGGAGTTCACATTAGATAGGACTGCCCAGAACAACAATGTTTTTAAAACTATTTGAAAGTTCATGCATTGCTATGATACCATGAACCTGTCCTGCATATGTATGTCACACACACACACGACTTCTTTACAGAGTTTGCTTCCACTGTTTCTTCAGTAACAACAACCTTGCTTCTCATCCTTATCGTCTTTCTTTATTGCCAAAGACCAACAACTAGTTAACAGTGTTCTAATATGTCTCCTTTAAGCATTATCTTGCTTGCAATGCAAAAGTCATAATGTGACTGGATTAATAAGAATACACATCTTGATGGAGCAGGATGTGTATAAGTCTTTGTGAGACCTAGTGATTCATTGTCTTAGATTTCATTATTAGGGTGCATATGAAGTTCTATCCCACTGTGTGATCTTTGCGCTTTTCTAATTCTCTATTTTCTTGGTAGTTGACTCTTTGAGTTTGCATGTTCTTGCATCTATGTATGTGTTTTGTTTGCTGCTTTTTCATGATTTTCTTCCTTTTTCAGTTGGGTTATGCAATCTTTTTACCTTTTCTGTTGTCATGTTCTCTTCTACCAATATGTTTGTGTCGTACGAATGAGGCTTTGAGGTTAGCCCTTGGTTACATGTTGAGAAACTTTCATAAATAGCAGTAGTTTTGCCCCTAATTAGGAAACATAGTGATAGATTGTATATTTACAAAATGTAGCAACAATTTGTTTCAAATGTAGCGGATATATTGTATCTGTGCGCAAGTGAAATGTGTACCTCCGCGCTTACAATATCTCTGCCTAACTGAAAATCGCACGGATACAAGATCAACCTACATATACTTTAATACACTTTACAATCATCACCCCAAAATGTAACACATACAACTTACATGCATGCAACATACAGTCTACATACAACGTACTCTTGTATGCCACAATATTTTAGTGCATCACACTTGCATTTTATGAAAGCTGTCTGTTATGCAACTGTTTGATTGCCTTCTACTTCAGTGGATATCCTTTGAAGAAGGCAGAAACATATGCCTCATCAGGGAAGTAAGTTCCATGATTCCATCCATCCTTCGCACTATGTAGTTCCAATGTCAGGCATGCTCGCTTTGCTTTTGTGGCATTCTCTGTCCCCTGAATATCTACTTTGACATGCATAAATCATCTGTTGACTGACATCCAGCTAGCACTAGAGATTGTAAGCGTCTTGGAAAGTTATTTGCTTATGCAAAATTTTGGTAAATTTGAGGATTTTCTTTAGCATGCTTGCAACATCGGTGCTATAGTCCAGCTGATGTCTATAGCCATATAAAATCACAAGATTGTCTGTCTGAACATGTATAAACAGGAAGCTTAAGTTTTTTAATGTCACTAATTGTGAATCTCCTTCTCTTTTTGATCTTTTGGCTCCTCAAATTTCATCGCAACATATACTATGCTTCAGCGTAAAATCTTTTGTTTGTGATTGATTCTTTTGGCAAGCTATAAATGATTGGCGGGCAGATCTGAAGCATTCATTAGGAGCTCAAGGATAGTAAATAATGCAGGATAGACTCAAACAAAATTAGAAAAAATAGAAGTAACAGTCATTTTGCTTTTATCTGCATTTTTTTTACTATTCCTCATTATCTCCTTCTGTTTGTCAGGTTTTTGGAAATTACTGTTGATCTGTTTGGCAATCTTTCCTCCTCAGATGAAGTTTCGGTTGTCGTAATGATGCCCCCGTCGGATCATATTACGTTTGTCTAGACAAGGTCCCAAGACCAAGAAGATCTGATGCTGTTGAGTTGTGAAGCTCCAAGGATAAATATCTCTTGTAATGATGAGAGTTTGGCATCTTAACAGTTCCTTCTTTTTGATCCCTGTAAATGTTGGAAAGTAATATCTAACACAATTATACAAACCTTGCCATCACAGTGGACAACTTATGATGCTATATTATCTCCTCTGTCTTAGGCCTTTCCTTGTGAAAGAATTGGAGCCACAGTACCTTCTTCATGATCGGAGGAAAGTATACATATATTTGGAATTCCTGTGCCAAGGTATGCTTTGTTCACAGAGAAGTACTTTACCAGCCTTTGGATTGTTTTGTTGAAGAAGATGACCTTGTTGAAATTCATGGGAATCACTTTTGGAAACCTTTTGTGGAAAAGCCTACTGTTGATGGTCAGTCTCTCTTTCCATGGATGATCAATTTTTCATATTGTTTGCTCTAGATGTAAATGTAAGTGTATGGCAGACTGCCAATTAGATGAGAAGATAGAACTCATCTCTCTTAGGGGTCGTTTGATAGTTGGTTAGAGTTATGCAGGTATTAACAATGCAAGGGTTAGTTACGAGGGAATGATTTCCTCGTAATTTATACTTGTATTAGTTATGCTGTTTTCTAAATAGCAAACCAAACACCGTATTAATATTGTACATGAATAACTTACCTCCTAATCAGCTACCAAATGTGGTAGTTATTACTCGTGCAAGAGTTAATACCTGTATGACTTTAAGTAACCACTTTGGTGGTCTTATAATAGTTGGACAAACAAGATTCCTCTTGGTAAAGATTTTATAGCTGTTAGGTGGTTGTTGGTAAGATGCTGCTTTTGAAGTTTGAGTTTGGTTATTTCAAATAATTTTTGCTTCCCTTACACATATGATGAGTGCTATTAGTACTGCAGGCCTTTTGAACTATGGAATTGTTGTTGATGTTGTCTACTTGTAAATATGCTGCACTTCTGATACTGTAAAAATACCATTCAGGATGGGAAAGATCAGTCTCTTATTTTCTTTTATGTGGTTGATCAGTCTCTTATTTTATGGGGCCTGATATTTATGAGACGAGGGTCTTTCGAAAACAGTCTTTTTATCTCTTTTGAAGTAGTGGTAAGGTCTGCGTACATTTTACCCTCCTCAGACCCAACTTGTGAGATTCCACTGAGTATGTTGTTGTTGTTTATCCTAGTTCAGCTGGCAGCTGGGGAATGATGGAATTGTTTTGAAGATAGAATACCTAATGACCACCCTAAACTTGGGGTGTTTTCTTTAGATCCCCTAAACTATTAGTAGTCTTAAGGAGGAGAACGCGCCAAGTTTAGGGGGGTCTTTAAGTATTGTCTTGTTTCGAATCCTTTATTCTAGCCACCGACCAACGTAAATACGCAACAACCAGTAGCTATCCTTTGGGTGCGCACAGGGTAATTATGAGTGAAAGTTGAGAATATTCACTTTCGTAGCACTGGCTATCATTACATTCAACAATCATGAAATTGGTATTGTATGTGTAAGGTGATATTTATGAAAAAGGAAACCCCTGCCACTATCCTTGGGGTGCGCACAGGGTAAACTCTTGATCCTATGCAATTACTCGCAAATCATATCAGAAGTGGTAAAGTGAATTTAGTGAACAAGTTTAATGGGTAATTTTTATGTATTTTCTCTTCTTTATATGGGATCTCTAATATTGAGCCAACATAGTAATATTCTAGAAAAAAATTTATGGCAAAGTTGGTGGATGTCTAATATTAGTAATTAAATTACATCCATATATAATCCATACGTGGTGTAAAACTATAGAAAAATTTTATTTGAGAGTGTGCTCAAAATAAGGACCCACAAAAAGTTTTTTTTTCCTCTCCTTTTTAGTAGGTCTGAATTCTAATTTTTCATATAACATATTTTTCATATAATTTATCAGGTGGGACTAATTTTTTATATAACATGTTTAATTTTTCATTTAACAAAAATATCGAGTGGACAAATTGGTTAGGACCACTAATTTCATATGTATAAAAAAATCATTATACGATTGATCTAAATTTATGTAATTTATTAATTAAATTGAATAAAAAATTATTCATTTTTATTATTTATTTATTATTAATATTTTGGACAATCGTTGAATAAAATCTACTGAAAGAGAAATTATTTTGTCCTTTTTTATTTAATTACACGTCATAAATCTATATAACAAGAATTATTCACAATCCGTTTCGGAGCAAAAGAACCGTTTTCAAGTGGTGTTGGATTGATTACGTATTAATCAATATTCAATTGATTTGTCTGAGGTTATAAACAAAAAAGATTTGTCTAAGTCACTAAGTAACTTTTATTTTTGTCTAACTCACTAAGAAAGATATTGTTTTAAAACATCAATTATAAGATTGATTTAGTAAAATATACCTTTAACTAAAATTTTCTTAATTAAGAATCAAGAGGGTATTTCAGTCAATTATTCACACATACTTCCAACATCATGCGGTTGATTCTACTTTCTCCGTCCATCTTTACTTGTCGCTCGTTAACTTGACACACGAATTAAAAAATAGTAAATAATAAGAATAATTTTATCAAATCATTCTTCGAATATAATAAATATAATATTTTGAAAAATGTAATAGGAAAATGACTATAATTAATGATAAGGATAAATTAGAAACTAAAATTATCTCTAGGGGATAAATAAAGATGGACGGAGGATAAATTAGGAATTAAATTATCTCTACACGAGTGGACAAATAAAAATGAACGGAGAATAAATTAGGAATTAAATTTATCCTACACGAGTGGACAAATAAAAATGAGCAGAGGATAAATTAGAAATTAAAATTATCTCCTCACGAGTGAGCAAGTAGAGATGGACGGAGAATAAATTAGGAACTAAAATTATCTCTACACGAGTGGATAAATAAAAATGGACGGAGGATAAATTAGGAACTAAATTTATCTCCACACGAGTGGACAAATAAAAATGAACCGAGGATAAATTAGGAATTAAAATTATCTCCACACGAGTGAACAAGTAAAGATGAACAGAGAATAAATTAGGAACTAAAATTATCTCTACACGAGTGGATAAATAAAAATGGACGGAGAATAAATTAGGAACTAAAATTATCTATGCATGAGTGAATAAGTAAAGATTGATAGAGTAAAATTATCTTGCACAAGCAAACCAGACGAGTGAACAAGTAAAGATGACGAAGAAGAATATACTAACTTCTGACCACCTTTGAGTATTTAGTCATTACACAAAATCCCCAAAAAACCTCAAACCTCTTCAATGGCTTCCACCTTTGATCTGAAAAAACATGACCAAATTACCAATGAAGAAACATTTCAGACAGCAATAGTAATTGTTCCATATTTAGAACAAGGCCATCTGAATCCCCTTCTCAATCTTTCTCGTATCTTTTCATCTTACAAACTTGCTGTATTTTTCCTAGGCACTAGTACTAGTAATCGACAGGTGAAATTCCGACTATCTGGTTGGGACTTTCTTGATTTTCCGACCATCCAATTTCATGACCTCGTACCTGTTCCTCCTGGTTCTTCTTCCTCTATTTCTGCATCAGTAATGGAGAAAATTGGGTCATTCTTCACTTCTATTTTGCTGCTTCGTGAACCAATTCGTGATTTTTTGCAGGAAATTTCTAGAAGATATAGAAGGACAGTGGTTATTAATGACTCAGGTATGTTCAAAATTTGAATTTGATGGATTTAATCTTGGTTTTGAGCTTCACTTTCATTATTTCTTTTAGAAAGAAGAAGACAATCTAGTTACCCTTCGGGTGGGCAGTGGTTTGGGCTTGGGGCTCCCATGTTGGAGGTTTCAAGGGGTTTCACTTCTGAGTTGAGCTCGTCGCACCGGATTTGCCTAGTGCGGGTTACCTCACCCATGTGGTTTGAAAACTATGGGGTTTACCGTACTCACCCAAAAGAATAGCAGTTGCAGGTTCCCTTGTTATTAAAAACAAAAAAGACAGTCTATTTACTATTAAGGATCAATAATGTTGTACATTTCAGGAGCTAGATTAGTAGGGAATGAACAATTGGGAATCGACCCAACAAAAATGATCTAGTAAAAATAACTGTGTTGCTCCGAGTCTTCAAAAATGTGGATGGTACTTTTGGAGGATCCAACACGAGTGTGAAGACATTTTTGAAGAGTCTGAAGCAACATAGATTAGAGCCAGTGCATCATGGCAACAACACTAGGAGAAAGACTATTAGAATCTCATGAATGATACCTATTTTTATCTGTAGAGATCTGTCTGTTTTTGCATTAGGAGGTATTAGAGCGATTTTGGGTACAAACGTTTTGAGTTCTCGGGTTGATATCTTAGACGGTAACTTAACTAAGAGTTATTATCTCAAAAAGTCACGTTTCTTCTTGATTTCAATTTTATTCAAATATGACTTTTTGAGATAAGAATTGTTAGTCGAGTGACCATATGAGAAACCAACGTCATTTCAGCTAGAAGTCTTTCTTATTTCGAGGCTTCCCTTTCTTCTTGGCCAGTAGGTTATAATGCCTGTTCACGAGGAATGATCGGAACTAAGCCGTTTAGTTGTCACTTCTAATTACACTTTTGAAATTGCGAGTTCAAAAATCAATTTTTTGCAGGCATGTCATGGGTTGTTCAAGATGCAGTGTCAATGCCCAATATAGAATGCTACTGTTTCCACACTATTTCTGTGTTCACTGCTCTGTCATTCGCCTGTGAAACTACGAAAAAGCCTTTACCGTCTCCGGTGGCTGAGATAATTGCAGAGCTTCCTCCAAGGGAAAACACATTTGACTCAGAAACTATAGAATACATAAAGATGCAGCGCGAGTCGAGAGATTTTTACTCAGTTGGTCTACACAATTCTTGTAAAGAAATTGAAGGCGTTTTCATTGATTTGCTCGAAAAACAACGTGAAAACAAGCAATGGGCAATTGGTCCATTAAATCCAGTGGAAATTTCCAAGAAGAAGAGCTCTGAACAAGCTCATGAATGTTTTTCATGGCTTGATAAACAAGATTTGAATTCAGTGATATATGTTTCGTTCGGATCGACAACTACTTTATCGAAAGAACAAATTAACGAGCTGGCATTTGGATTAGAACAAAGTGGGCAAAAGTTCATCTGGGTTCTTCGAGGAGCTGATAAAAAAGGCGGGGATAATATCGAAAATGTCGAAAGAGGAAGTAATTTTGATTTGCCAGATGGGTTTGAAGATAGAATTAAAGCAAAGGGGTTAGGATTTATAGAGAAAAATTGGGCACCCCAATTGGACATCTTGGCACATGAATCAGTTGGGGGATTCATCAGTCATTGTGGATGGAATTCGTGTATCGAGAGCATTTCGATGGGAGTTCCAATGGCAGCTTGGCCAATCCATTCGGATCAGCCGAGAAACACTGTGCTGATAACGAAAGTACTGAAAGTTGGGATCGTCGTGAGAGATTGGGGAAATCGAGATGAATTAGTAAGCGCCGCAAAAATTGAAAATTCTGTGAGAAATTTGATGGGTTCTGCAGAAGGAGATGAGCTGCGGCGGAGAGTGGCAGAGATGAGTGATGCTGTGAAGAAGTCGGTGATGAATGGTGCCAGTCGCAAGGAGATGGATTCCTTTGTTGCTCATATTACCAGGTAAATTTGCATTGAGCTAGTGAAAGAACTATGGAAATGAAAGAAACTTTCTTGTATCGGAATTTGTCTGGTTAAGTTGATCTACAATTAAAAAAAAGTGTTTCGTAACATTGAGTAATGGTCTGCTATAATCGATTAAATTGTATCGATAGTATAAAATATGTTGTCGCATATATAATATAAACTGCTTTTAATTCTAGTAGACATTCAGTGTAACAAAACATGAAACAGGCTCAACTTGTAAGGAAACTGTAACTTTCTAAGTTGCGCGGACTCTTCACTTTCAATGCTGCACCCATGTCGGATTCTCCGAAAACACATTATTTTTGGCGAATCCGACACACCCGCTGACACTTTTGAAGAGTCCGGGCAACATAGGTAACTTTATTATCTTGTAATATGGGCAATGAAAGAGTCCATCTCTTTGCCTCCGCCACCACCATCCACCACTGATTTGCTCAACTCCATAGCCCTTTGTCTCATTTTATCTCCTTCTGCAGAATCCATTAATCTCTTAACACATTCTGCTACTGCAACTGAACTCACCAACTCATCTCTCATCGCCCAATCCCTCAATTCTACTCCAATTTTCAACACTTGAGTTATCAAAAATGCATTTCGTGGTTGATCTGAATGCATTGGCCAAGCAACTATTGGCACTCCCATTGAAATACTCTCCATACACGAATTCCACCCGCAATGACTCATGAATCCACCCGTCGACTCGTGTCCCAAAATTTCCAATTGTGGTGCCCAATCTCTCACTATAACCCCTCTGCTTTTCACTCTTTCTTCATACCCTTCTGGTAACTCAAGTTCTCTTTTTTCCCCTGTAAAAATGTCACCTTTATCTGCTTCTCTCAATACCCATATGAAGTTTTGCTCACTTTTCTCCAACCCAAGTGCTAATTCTTTAATTTCTTCATCGGAAAGTGTAGTCGTCGTCCCGAAAGACACAAATAAGACGGAATTTGGTTCTTGTTGGTCCAGCCAATCTATACATTTATGGGGTTTTCTTGAATCTTTTTTATCAAACAGTTTCAATGGGTTTAATGGACCAACAGCCCATTGTTTTTTACCTGCACTTTTCTCTTTTGCTAACAAATCAAGATAAAATCCTTCAATTTCGTAACAAGAATTGTATAAATCACCAGAATTGACCATTTCCCTGTGCTCTGTTTGTACTCTGGTGAATTCTGCAAATTCTGATGTGAAGCAGCCTTCCATTGATGAAATTTTTTGCAGAAATTCATCTTCAGCATCAGCTGGTAATCTTCCAGCAGCATCACAGATGAATGAGTAAATTGTAAAACCTGAAAGGAAAGAATTATTAGAAAAAGTTTAACACATCTCGAGTTCTATGTGTCGAGAAAAGTTTAAAGTCATTAACAACTTTGTATTCCATAAAGTTCGAATTTGGCTTTAGACCACTAATTTGTTTGAGTTATGTCTGACCTGAAACGCTACGAAAGCTGTAGCACTCAACATTTGGTATAGAAGGAGCATCTTGAAGAACCCAAGCTATTAAAGAATCATAAATAACAATTACCCTTCTGTAATTCCTTGAAAGTTCATGTAACAGAGAAGAAATCGGGTGACGGAGATGACACGTGGCATGAAAAGAGGGCATCAAATGGGAGGGAAATTTGGTGTTTGAATTTGGATTTGGAGGCGGAGTTTCATAATTTGGGATTGAGCATTCATGGAATTTGATGTTGGATGTGGTGAGTGGGTCCCATCCTTGGACACGATTTTTCGCCTGGCGGAGGTGGACGGTGGTTCCGGTGAAGTGGAGTGGGAGGTTATAGGCGGAGATGCGGCGGGAGAGGTGGAGGAGTTGGTTTAAATGGCCTTGTGCTGGTATTGGAACCATTACTATGGCAACTTCATGGTTGGTAAGTTCCTCCATTGAAGAGAGCTTTTTTTTTGCTGTCTTTGTTGGAAAATTGTGAGTTACAATTGGGTGTATTTAAAGGTTGAAATGGTAGACAATTCTTTTTTTTGACATGCGTTTAATACTCGTATCGATTAAATTTATCATCGGATTCATATTATAAGTTTTACGAGATTTCGAACAACATATCCAATGAAATCCTATAAATGGGGTCTGAGGAGGGTAAAATGTATGCTGACCTTATCATTACCTCATAGAAATAGAGAGATTGTTTCCGTAAGACCCTCAACTCAAATATATCTGTTTCAAAATTGATAATAGCACTAAATCAAACAATTACAAATGACTTATAAAAATAATTTAATTATGTTAATCGAAAACTGAATATCATTGTCATAAAATTGCTAAACTTACACAAACAAAAAAAATTATATTGTAGCCACTAGTCAGTTTGACAATGATTGAGCAACATTATTTTTTTCGGCCTGAAAATCTATAGATAAAAATCAAATATAAAACACGCTCTATCATAAAGGTAATTTTATACTCATGGTTTAAATTCAAAATCTAATTTTATACTCACGATTTAAATTCAAAATCTCTAAACATAATGAGACAATTTTTGTCGTTACATCTTTACAATAATAAAAATATAATCAATATATAATATATAGACAATTTTACTTTTACTTTATAAAGATAAAAATATTATTTTTTTGAAGATCAAAGTAGATTTGAAAACATGACAACTAACTCAAGATATTAATAATAGCACGAAACAACATTTTACGAGATTTTCAAAATTAATAATAGCACGAAACAAAAAAATTACAAATAACTTTACAAAAATAATTTAATTAGGTAAATCGAAAACTCAGTATTACTACCATAAATTATATATTGGCTGGTTTTGACAAGTTGTAAAAATGATATGGGAATCTTCCTCTTTTTTTATTTGGCTCGATTAGATTAGATTTCTAGAATGAAGTGAAGTGATTGAAACTGGCGAAAAATCTCTATTTAAGAATGCTCTTTGTTAAGGTTAAGGGCATCGCGTATTTGATCCAGGCCGAGTTAGAAGCGCAAGGGGCTCATCAAAAGTCCAATTTCACGAATTAAACTTATTAAATTTCGTAATATCAAAATAACTTATAGTCAAGTCTATTTAAAGCTCTTTTCAAAAAGATTGAAATTAGGCTTTCAATTAGATGTGTCCATGTCAAATTATTAATGGCAAATTCCTACAAATATACTACTTTCAATCAAATTTCTTATCATTTACTTTCTTGGTTTATAGACAATGAGGCCTAAAACTTAATTTCTTAGATTTGTTGACTTTATTCTCTCTTGATGACCAATTGAATTTGAATAAATATCTTTTAGACGATTTTTCTTTTAATCGATCGCGAAGGAAGGTTCCACTTGATAACTCTAGTAGTAAACAAATATTCCCTCAGTCTCATTTTATGTGACGTCCTTTGACTTGACACGATATTTAAGAAGAAAAATGACTTTTAAAATTTGTTGTCTAAAATAATTCTTAGATATTTGTGTAATTGAGAATCTTTTCATTAAGAGTAAAAGAAAAATATTATACTCCCTCCGTCCAACTTTACTTGACCCATTTTGACTTGACATAGGAATTAAGAATTAGTAAATGATAGGGGTAATTTTACCAAATCAGAATATAATTAATACAATGTATTGAAAAATGTAATAGGGAAAAAATTATAATTAATGACAAGGGTAAATTAGGAACT
>JBCEWC010002585.1:0-33698 GCA_038996855.1 Solanum aculeatissimum
AACGTATCAGTAATTAATTGGTTGTTTAATTTTTTTAGGTATCAGTGAAACTAACTGATAGTTTATAAATGTGTGTTGTGTATCAACGAAATAGCGAAAAAAGAGAATTTAGTAATTTTTTTAAATGGTAGGGAATAATTGTAATTAAGTTTCCAAATATTGTGTATTTCTGTAATTTCTCCAAAAAAAAAAATACAATCTTATACTATTTACGTAAACATATACTAATGTGAAGTTCATAATACAATCTTAAATATTAAAAAAAATTAAACGTATTAAATATATTAATCAAATATTATAAGGACTAAAATCAAAATTATCTAATAAAAATGACTAAAAATGTCACTATTTTCCCTTTTACACTATGTTGCAAAGGGAAGATGCTTGCAACCTTGTCAAATTGAGGTCATTATGTCATCCAAAAACTCTTCCTTTATTGTCTTTTATTTAATTGTGTCAAAAGCTTTTTGAGTTCTCAAAAATAATAAATAGACAGATAAGACATTTTTTCCCCCTTGTTAAATAAAGAAGTCGAGAACACTAAATATATTAATGGTGATGAAATGATTGAGATTTCTTCATTTTTAATTTTTAAATTTTTGAAAATTTAATAAATTTTATAAAAATAATGCTTCTCACAAATATATTATAAAATATATAAATTCAATTTAATTAAATTCAATACAAATATCCAGGATGAAAAAGAAAAAGTGGAGGACATCTAAAGCAAACAAGATTAGCAATTACTTTGGTTAAAAGATTTATGGGTCCTCCATTTTAAATGAATTTGTCTCTTATAATTTCTTTTTCTAAATTCTAATCTTATCTGCAATAATATTGTCTTACGTGGCTTTATTCAACTTTGGTTGACTTTGACGGTTGAGGTGCACACATTAACATTAATTAATTTCTTTCTTTTAATTCGTTGTCTACTTACCTTTTCAATCTATTTTTTAAAAATGTTTTTTTAAAAAGAATTTATTTATTTTATTTTTTCACATTATACATTTAAGATCTTAAAGACTAATAGTATTTTGATTCGGTAATTTTAAAAAAGGTTAATTTCGTTTTCTTCATGCTTTTCTAATGAAACCCTTGATATTTTGAGATTATTTTAGGTGTCTTATAAGTACCTAATAAGACTTTTCTATCATTAACACTTAAAAGTGCTTTGAGATTAAGATTGGAGAGGAAAAAAAATCAGGATTCAAGTGTTTCGTCAAAGTTTTTCAAGCTTAGATTGATGTATTAATTTTTTAGGTATGTAAGGCTATTTAAAGTGTTAGATTAAATTCGTCCACGTGCCTAACATCTAAATTTCATCTTGATTGAGTATTGAGTTAAGTCTAACCTAATTCTTGAATTTTGATGGAGTTAAGTCTTTTTCTATTGAATTTCATATATTTATACATTGAGATTGTTATTGTTTTTTATCTCTCATATAATTAGAATTGTTATGCGTGGCTACTTTTCATGAACCCTAATAGATCTAATGCTCATGATTTTTACCTTTGAGTAAAGACGATGGCTTTTCTATGCATTAACGAAAAGAGTTATTTGAACCATTATTATATATGTATTTTATTGAGTCTAAAAGATTGTGTTTTGAAAAAAGAGTCTTGATGGGACTTGAATGACTTTGAAACATATCTTTAAATGAAAGAACATGATGTTTGAAAAAAAAATAACGAAATGTAAATGATTTTATATTTTTGATAAAAGAACATAATGATTTGAGATAAGATTGGAATGATGAAAAAGATCCAATGAGACTGGACGAGATAATGTTGAGTATCGTACTCACGTGATAGATATGAGCATAATAATATGATTTTGGGAGTAGTATTGAGCATCGAGTCGGACAAGAGTTTAAAGTAACTCAAAACCTCATTGTAACAGTCCAACCCGCTGGTGATATTGTTTGTTTTGGACTTAATCCCAAAGCGGACAATATCACCAGCAGGTTGGACCGTTACAGATGGTATCAAAACCACTCTTGTGTCAGCCTTGTCGATGTGGGTCAGATTTCAACTGAGTTTAGGTGAATTCCAGTGAGGCGAGGCAAACCTCAGTGCTGAATTTAGACGAATCTCATATGGTGGGGCAAACCTCAGCGAGAATGTTAAGTCCATAGAGGGAGTGTATTAACAACCCATATTAAGATGAGAAGTCCCACATCGACAAAACACAAGAGAGATGTTGTGTATATAAGTAAACACGTCTTACCTACTAGTGACACATTTTAAAGTCGTACGGGCTTAGGCCCAAAGAAGACAATATCATTAGCAGACTGGGTTGTTACACTCATAAACTACGTAGACAGTGTAGAATAGAGATTATGTCTCTTTTGTCTCAAAAGAGAATTTTTATATTGGATCCATTGACGTTTATATCCCTTACCCTAGCAAGGTATTAGATGGATACGACAACAACATCACTTCGTTGCATCATCACTCACTCATAGGTCGTGGTTGTCGATTAGAGGAACTCCTTAATGAGTAAATATATATTATTTGATTGAGTCGCATATCTATGGATGATTGTTGAAAATATTATATATTTTTAAATTTGCATATCATATTATATTGAGTTGAGCTTTCTTGTATTCATCGAGTATTTCTTGAGTACTGTCCTATTTAGCTATTTTACATATTGTATATTTCATTAACTGACGCCACTCAGTGATGCATTATTTTATGATGCAGATACAAGTGCTAGAGATCATCGACAGTCAATTCGTTGAAGATCTATTCATTCTGGAAAAGTAGTGAAACCTCTTTACTTTCGAAAGAATACTTTTTATTTCAGTTTATATTATTGTTTGAGTAGTTCTTTAAGGTAGCCATGCGATTGTGATCAACACCTTCTTATGAGTTGATAGAGACTTCATAGATTGAGTCAGATAATATTAGATTTGAGTCTGTTTTTGAAAACTATTTTTATTGATGAAGAGTTATGATTTGAACTATATTCTGAGTTACTTTTAAAAGCTATTCTTTCCATGACTGTGATGTTTTAGAGCATGCTTAAGTAATCCTCTGATTTCATAGAGTCTTCCACGGATTGAATCAGTGAATTGAGCTAAAGTTTTGCTTCAAGACCAACAATGATTTCTAAGTGCTAGCTACACCTAGAAAATCCTCTCGAGGCGTGATAATTTTCACCACAGTCAATTACTAATATCATCCAACTCCACTGTCACAATCACGTCTGCCCGTCATCACAATACCAACTACCTCCATCATTACCATCACCATTATTACTAGTCATTAGCACCAACAATCACCCCCACTACAAACTAATTCCATCATTGCATTTAGTTACGTAGTGATATTATTGTTTTCAAAAAATATATAATTATTTTTTATTTAAATTCTATATTTGTTCAACTTATAAATAAATAAATTATGCAAACTTTGAACATCGAAATATAAATTTTCTTAACCATTTAGGGATTGTTTGGTTGCTAGTTAGAGTTTATGCATGTATTAAAAATACAATGATTAGTTATGTGAAAATTTATGTATAATTTTATGTAGATTTTTATTGTACATAGATTAATTATTCATGTATTAATGGTAGAGTATTAGTCATTCTGTATTTTATGGAAGTACATAAATTTTACATGTACTAATTATTCGGATTTCTAAATAGCAAATCAAATACAATATTAATTTTATATATAAATAATTTATCTTTTAATTAGTCACTAAATATGTATTACTTAAACATAACTTAACACTAGCATAACTTATGTCTAAACTAGCTACCAAATAATCATCTATAGATAATAACTTAATTATTCAAATATGAATTACGTAAGAATTATTATATGTCATGAATCTACCAACAAAGGATGTGGTGCGGCCAATGAAGCTGCTCCTCTCTTACGGTCTCAAATTCAAATCCCGATATGAAAAAAATATTTGATAAAAAGCATTTTTTCCGAATGAACCCTACAAAACATAAATTTAAATTAGTCGGGCTCCCTAGCAACAAAAAAAAAAGAAAAAAGAGAGAAGTCATGAATCTTAATGAATTAAAAAAAAAAAAGCTACCCTAAAACCCTCAGTCACTCAAAAGTCCAAACGCGGAAAATCACCAAATCACCGCAACTATTCGCACAGTTTCTGCTTTGTTCAGAAATGGCCGACGGCGAATCACTCTGTGAAGCAGCTCGGAATGGTGAAATCAACAGTATTAAATCTCTGATTGATTCCGGCGCCGACGTCACCTACTTTGACAAGGACGGACTTACTCCGCTGATGCACGCCGCCAAGCACGGCCATGCCGAGGTCGTAAAGTCTCTCCTTGATGCTGGTGCCCCATGGAATGCCCTGTCCCCTTCCAATGTCTCCGCCGGTGACTTCGCCATGGACGCTGGTCATCAAGATGCATTTGACGTTCTTCTCAATTCCGGTGCTTACTTTTATTCCTCGCATCCTCTTTCTTATGTTTTAGAGTTAGCTATACGCATCATCAACAATAAATGATACAATCTATCTAAACGTTATATTTGTCAATACAACACAATAGTAACAACCACAAACAAAGTGTAATTCTCTTAGACTTATGTTGTGTTTGATGTATAAGGAAATATATTCCTAGAGCAAATGCTGCATGAAATATATTTCTAGCGCAAATGCTGTATTACTAATGCAAAGTCTAGTTTTCTGATATACAACTACAAATTAATAATATAACTCTGCTTTTGCTAATAAAATGTCTGACTTCCTATATGAAAATCCACATAAGTAATAACAGAGTAACTTTGAGAAAAAAATAAGAATTATTCTAGATAGTATGTGGAATAATAATATATGCATTAGAAGAAGTACCTGGATAAGATGACTAACATTGCAAAGATGCTCTTAATGTAAGAGGACTTGTTTTGATATCACAGTTCCTGCATAATAATCGGCTAATCGCTGTGTTGTCATCCAGTGCATGATAATCATGTACTATTCCAGAACGAAACAACCTGTCAGTCTATCTTATTTGCTGTATAATTCCTCTTGTTTTAAGCATAGAGAAACTATATACTCTCGTCATTCCATGTTTACAAGATTGACTCATCACATAGTTTAAGATATTAGTTGACATCTATATGTTTATTAGTGATAGAGGGAGAATATAGTTAAGGAATGGTTGAAGAATTAGTTTGATGAAGAATGTTATCAGTGGGATGGTGTTAAACATTTTTGGAACATCACAAATGGGAAAGTGTCATATAACTCGGGACAGAAAGACTGGTTCGTATATCATGCAGAAAATAACAATTAGAAGTAAATAATTTATCATTACCTTTTAAATTATCTCATTGTAATCATTGTTTGTCTTGTTTCCCAATTCGCCTTAGAGTCAACGTTATTTTAAAATTTGAAATTTTGCAGAGTAAAAAAAAGTATCAGAAAGGTCGAATGGAGCCGTTAATCTTCTTTATACAGTGTGTAGTTCAACTAAAATTCTGAGGTTTTTGCTTAATATTACTGATCAATCATGTTTATTATTCAATTTATAGCAATCCAGGCAGAATTAATCCTTGGAACAATTGCAAGGAAGGAGAATGCTATGGGAAACTCAGATGGGGACTATTTAGATGATAGAGTTACTTTTAGTGAAGATAAAATTATGGACTCTGATAGTAAGGCTATTATGATGGCTTGGGAGAAGCCATTGATGGAAGCACACGCGAAAGCTGTCTGCTCAAATGGTGGTCACATACTGAACATTGGATTTGGGATGGGCCTTGTAGATACTGCCATACAGCAATATGCACCTTTATCACACACTATTGTTGAAGCTCATCCAGAGGTTTATGATCGTATGATGCACGCGGGTTGGGGTGAAAAGGAGAATGTGAAAATCATATTTGGTCGGTGGCAAGATGTCATTTCTATACTTGAATCCTATGATGGTAAACTTCAACTTCTTCCCTTTCTATTTCCTAAAGAATAACCCACTATGCCGGTAATACACTTCTGATTTTTGGTGTCTTGTTAGTGCATTGCTTGTTCTAATCATGAGTTTCTTCCCTATACACTGTCACTTCTGGTAAATTTAGAAATCACTCTCTCTCATCATGCCTATGAACTATGAAGGACAATATGATTATATACCACTTCAAGGCTTCATAGCACTTATTTTACCAACGAAAACTCTTTCAGGAAACATTTCATTTTTAACTATGAAGTTGCTCTTTTTCTTCCTTCAGTTAACTGCTCAGTATCCCGAGTTGATAATCGGTGCGTGATTTTTGATGTCATGAATATTATGATCTTACATTATTCTGAAGTTTGCACTGGTGGTTGTTAGTACATTTTCTTCAGGAAATGTATGCTCTTTGTACAATCTTTTTTCTTGGATGAGTCCACTGAGTCAATTCTGTAAATAAAATTCATTTTCTCTCTAGAAAACTGTGTAGGAGGTGTTTTTTTAATTTTCATGAAGGAGCAATTTTCTTTCGAGCTACTAGCTATTGGTTTCATATGCTGATTCTGGCTGTTCCAATGACATAAATGCCTCACAAGAAACAACATACAGCGCTTTTATTAACTTCGCGTGCTAGCAAAAGCAATAACAAAAATAATAAGAGGCATGAGTGTCAAGTTGGCCTAGTTCTATAACTGGATGAAGCAAAAACTTTTGTATTTCCAATGTTGTAATAATGTAACATGTCAGTTAATTATCTAAACTCAGTTCTCTTTTGCTAGATTAAAGCTTAGATCCTACTAGTTGCCGTCTTTTTTCATCTTTGTGATTTTCTCTTAATGTGTATCTACTCTGTTCTGCAGGCATATTTTTTGATACTTATGGGGAATATTATGAAGATATGAGGGAATTTCATCAACATCTTCCTAGATTATTGAAGCCTGGTGGTATATATTCATTTTTTAATGGTCTAT
The DNA here is from genome assembly GCA_038996855.1 of Solanum aculeatissimum. Taxonomy (NCBI): domain Eukaryota; kingdom Viridiplantae; phylum Streptophyta; class Magnoliopsida; order Solanales; family Solanaceae; genus Solanum; species Solanum aculeatissimum. Next base: position 6,906 of record JBCEWC010002585.1, read on the forward strand.
GCGGAGGTAACCCTTTCTTTCATATTGTTTACTGTCAGTTAGTCTCTCTAGAACTCGAGAGCTTGGGATATTCTACGCAGCTGATACCATTACCAGTGAAGGATTGTTTAAGTGAATCAGTGTGGGAGGGTGTTAAACAGAAGTACTGGCAGTTAGATACGTATTACCTTCCTGTTTGTCAGTCTATGAGCGAATCGGAATGATATTATTGGAGCACCGATAATGTGGCATCAGATAAAGCCTCTTAGGATCCTCTTTTCTTGTTGTGTATTCATTTTGTAACGAAATTGGTAATATTTTCACTATCTTCAATTTTGAGATATTATTATGCTGCTTATATTTTCTTAGCAATAGGGATTGTTTGTGTGGATCAATGCATAAATGCTATTACAACAATAACAACATACCCAGTGTAATCCCATAAATGCATAAATGCTATTGCCAAGAAAAAAACCATAGAAAAGAGAGGGAGCATAGGTTTTTGACATTTGATGCTTTATTTACTATTTCGAAGCTAACTACTTTCTACAAATATTAAGTACATGAATTTTTTTACTTTAAAAATCCATTAAAAATCTTTTCTTCCTTCCTAGAACCCAAATTACTCCCTCCACCCACCACAATAAAAAAGGGGGAGTAGGACACATTGGAAAAGGATTTGAAATTTGATGCTGCTTTATTTACTATTTTAAAAGATTAACTATTCTCTACAATTATTACATACTTTTTGCTTTACAAATCCGATAAGAATCTCCTCCTTTACTCCCCAAACACATACACAAAAGAAAAAGGGGAGGGCGGAGAAGGAATGTTGGAAAAGGATTAGAATTAGAGAACTTATTGGTTGTTGCTGTATCAGTGAGCTGTCTTATTTCAAAGTTGAATTTTGAACTTATTTTTAAGTACCACAAGAATCTAACTTTCTTTGAATCCTTTATTTGCCTTTAACCTTGTTCCTTTGACAGGAGAAGAGGTTACATCATGCTTTGTTCTATTACTGATTGAACTAATTCGATCTCTGTTTACAACTAGCTCTACAAAACCCAACAAAATGAGTGAATGTTTGAACCCTCTTAATATTCTTATGACAATGTTTGTTCAATAAGTTATAAGAATGCTAAATACATTAACAGTCCCGTAAATTTGCTAGTAAATTTCATTTAGACACTCAAACTACGGATTGTTTTGATTGAGCGCCTGAACACATGATAAAATGCTCCTATTAGACACTTCCGACACAAATTTTGGGGAAAACTTTTGCATGTGTTCTCTAGTGCTCATTACGTAGATAAGTTGACTATTTAAGACATGCCACTTCCTTAATTGTACGCATTTGCCTAAATAAGCCGTAAAACTGTAGGCTTGTTCCAATTGATGCTAATTAAAGGAGGTGACATATTTTATGTAATTAATTATTTATGCAATGGACACTTGAGAATACATGCAAAAAACTTTTTCAAATTTTGAGTTGAAAGTGTCTAATAGAAACACTCTATCTTATGGTCAGGTGCTCAGTTGAAACAAAATATAGTTCGAGTGTTTAAATGAAATTTCCCGGAAAAATTTAAAGCATTATCGATATATTTTGTCGTATAACAAATGGTTTAAGAAACCTTTCCAGTTTCTTTCTTTCTTTTTTGGTTTTCTTTGTGGTGGAGAAAGAGTTGAACGGTGCTGCTGGTTTTATTGTTGGAGTTGAGAAACTTGGTAATGTTAGGTTTCCAAGGATACTGTGATAATAGATTACCTTCTTTCTTTTCTCCTATTCTCATAAAAAAAAGAATGAAGATTACCTTCTTTTCTCTTAGTGAAATCATTTGTCTAATTTTAAAAGCTGTTGGATTTTGAATGAAGAGAAGTGGTCCCAACTTGTATGTTTGATAGTTAGATCAGCAACTTTGCACTATGGAATGGGTTGTGAACCCTCTATATTTTGAACAAAATAATTCTATTAGCGTATAAGAACATGCAGGGTTGAAATTGCATAATAAGAGCGTGGGCTAGAATATTTTGTGCTCAAAATAACAGGTTGCAAAACGCATGAGAGAGAGCATCCACATGAAACTCTGGATGCCTAATATCAGCAACAACTAAGAAAGCTGATTTTGAGAAAATTAGGGAGAAGAGGAACACTAAGTATGGTTATGGTGAAAATCCATTCTTTGGAAACCTGGAGTTACTGCATCGAGGTTTACATCTACTCTCTAAGCCATGCTGCACAATTCAGCTTTCATTATTACGCCATGGTTAAGCCTCCTTACGTCTTAGGCATAAACTAGAATATATTAAATCTCATCTGCTGTTAATTCGGAATAATGTTGTCCTTGCCAGGATTTAGTTTCTACGAGAGAATTTATTTGCCTTTATCATTGGAAGATAAAACCTAGTTTACTCTCATACTGATTAAAAGAACTTATTTTACCATCTTGATTATGTTTGTCGCACAACAACAACATAACCAGTGTAATCCCATGTATGTGTCAATCACTTAAGGGATATTTAATTGCAAGTCGAGACATAATGCAAGCTGACCCAAAGACCACCATAAAAGAAAAGATATACTCAATGACTGAGACTAGACATAAAGCCAAATTACCCACCTGTATTGTGTGGTTCAGTACATAATTATATCTGGCAAATACAGCACCAGCCTTTTGCTGGACAAATCAACCAACATTTTCCTTATCTAGAATTGCCTAGGCAAGGGATACATACTTGTTCAGTTGGTGGAATATTAGTGGAGTAACTGCTGCTCACTAGTTATTTTAAATGACTTAGTACTTGTACATCTGTGGAGAATGACTTAGAATTAGCAGAATCATGTCCAGCTGAAAGCAATTGGGCTAGCAACGATGTGTTGTCCATCTGACCACTCCAGTCGAGCGAAGCTAGTTGTGCCTGATGGCTTGGAACTAGCAGTGAATGTCACTGTGTATGTCTTCTTTTCGTTCTTTCGAGTGAAAGTAAGTGTTTCTGGCTCAACCAGAATCTTCACTTCCTGTGCTTCAGAAGAGACCGATACCTTGTACGTAGCTGGGTTTCCCACGTTTGTTAGTGTCCTTGTGTATCTGGTCACTGTGGGTGTACTACTATCTGCATGTTCACCCCAGGCTGTCTCCAAAGGAATGGCAAACGATGGGTAATTAAGATCAGCAACTCTATACTCCTTATCTTTGTCACAGGAGATGTCTCTCTTCGCAATGACCTTGATCATACTTGGACTGTAGTCCAAGGCACAAAGGAAGTTTATATAGTCATCAACTGTGAGGTCATACACTAAACCAGGATTGACAGCTGCTGTTGGATTCACATGTCCAGCGCCGTAATCAAATGGTGTGGATGCCGTTCCTGTTGCAACATCCTCAATTGTTTTTCCATTGTTGTATGTGCTGTAGCTTGTAGTCATCAGTGCCGACCTTATAGCTGCTGGACTCCATTCTGGATGGGCAGCTTTGAGTAATGCTGCTAGCCCACTTACATGGGGACATGACATGGAGGTTCCAGAGATGATGTTGAAACCTACATTCCTGGTGTCTTCTTGCAAACCAGTTGGTCCAACTTTCCCTGTCCAACCAGCAAGAATATTGACACCTGGTGCTATCAAATCGGGTTTAAGTATATCTGGTGTGATTGGGTTTGGCCCTCTGGAACTAAAAGCTGCAACAACGGGTGATGGTTGAACACCCAACTTAGTACCTCCAAATGCAATTGTGGCAGTTGGCTTACTGTTAGAAGCTATGTACTGCTTGATCAAGTTGCCAGCAGTTTGACCAACTGCAGCTGTAGGTATGAGGTGTGCATCAGCAACCAACTCATCTCCATAAGTGTCAGTGTTTGCCAGAATCATCCCTATTCCACCAGCCTTCTTCACAACCAAACCCTTTTGTGCCCTTGCATTCATCCCCCGGTCACATACAACAATTTTCCCAGCAACTTTTTCTGGAATTAGACTACTACTGGTGCATAAATTTCCATTCGATGATTGGCTGACATTTCCAGCATACACCAGTGGCATCATAGAACTTGGCAATGCCTTTCCACTGTAAAGTGATACTCCATTGAGTTTTTTTCCATTTCCAATGCCAATGTATGCTGGAAATTCACGGTCCATAGTTCCTGCACCCACAGTAGTTATCCATGGTGCAACATTGGATAGGGTCCCAGCGCTTGGACCGCCATTCCCCGCTGAGCATGAGACAAAGATTCCTTGAGAAGCTGCAGAAAATGCCCCAATTGCAACTATGTCCTTATGATATTCAGAAATCGTGCCACCAAGGGACAGTGAGAGCACATTTACACCATCTATGACGGCCTGCTCCATCCCTGCCAGTATGTCGCTACTAAAACATCCTCCAGTCCAACATACCTTGTATGCAGCTACTCTTGCGTGTGAAGCCATCCCACGTGCTGTACCGGTGGCATAACCCAAGAGGCTAGCTCCAGTTACAACCGAGCCAGCTGCTGTAGTTGCAGTGTGTGTGCCATGGCCTTCATCGTCCCTTGGTGACTTGGATTCAATGGTCTCATCAATTTCCCCGAGAGCTGCTTCATAACCTTGTGAGAAAAACCTCGCACCAATGAGTTTCCGGTTGCAGCTGGATGCATTGAAGTTCTTGCCAGTTTGACACGTGCCCTTCCAGCTTGCAGGGACTGGACCTAGTCCAGTGTCATCAAAACTTTTTGATTCAGGCCAAACACCTGTGTCCAACACACCAATAATGACATCACTCCTTGCCTCATTCTGAAGAAAGAATGATCTACTTTCGCGTCCTTCAAGTCCCAGAAATGTTGGGGAACGAGTGGTGTGAAGCTCGTATCTCACTTCCTCGTGGATTGAGAGAATTCCCGGTTGCTGTGCAAGTGATTTGGCTTCATCAGCTGTTAGCTGTGTTGAGTAGCCATGGATGACTTTGTTGTAGGTGTAAAGCACGTTGGCACTCTTGGATACTGACTTCAAAGATGAGTCATACCACTGAGTATGATCATCAAAATCAGCAGGCATGTTGAACTTGTCCATGTGAATTATATAAGTCTTCTTCTGGTTCTGGGTTGCATCAACAAACACATGAAACAACACCAGGACTAGTGTTGAAAGAAACATGAGCCTGAGTCTTTCCATCTTTTGAGGTTCTTATGGGAAAGTTCTCTACTGAAAAGAAAGAGTGTTTTTTCAGTAGGCGCTAACTGGCATTTGTAATTTCTGAATGCTGATAATGGTGTAGTGAAGGAGCACACATAGGGGCTATTTATAGAGTAGCAAAGAGTGTTCGTATGCAATTCCTTTAGGTTCAAAATTTCTTTGTTTAATCTAGGACCCACTTAGTTGACATAATTGAATCTTGTCAAAAAGATTCAACTATTTAATTCCCCAATCAAATGATGCACAGCTTTTAAGAGAATCTTTTTTTCTATCAATTTGGGGTTAACAATATTGCTTTGTACTATATGTCTGATGCATAGTCATCAAGTGGAAGGTAAGATGGTACGCGCCGTCTGTCCACTCGTGTGTAGCTATTTACCTTTGTACTAGAATACTGAATATTGGCCTTTCCTCTGTTGCATATTTTGTTATTATTATTATTGAAAGGTTATCTAGAACAGAGGAAAACCAATTGCCTGAAAGTCTCAGAATTGAAAGGTGCAGTTTTAAAGTAGTACTTGTAACATAGGTGATTTCTTCCAATCTGTCCAATCCTTTGTGGACAATTGTTGGTGAGAAGTGACATATATACTTTAGAATTAGTTGAGATGTACGTAAGCTGACTTGAACACCACGATTATTTAAAAAAACAGTACTTGTACTAAGATATTGCCATCTCTATTCAATAGGAATACAGTATGAGGGAGAGCAATTGTTCCTTGTATGGTGGGAAGTGATGTGCACTTGAGAAGATTAGGATAAGAATCCTGTGTACTACATTTTTGAAGCAGGGGATTTTTTCTTGCTATGCAGAAATTAAGGGTCTTCTTTTCTGTTTTAACAGTTTATTTGGTATACTTTATGGAAATTTTGAGTGAATGTCTCCATTCCTGAAGTGCGGGTTACCTCTCCGACGTAGTTTGCGAGCTATTGCATAGAACCAGAGGTTTATCCTGTGCGCATCCAAAGAGTAGCGGCTGCGAGTTCCCCTTGTCATAAAAAAAAATATCTCCATTCCTGAAGTGTGATATATTAAAATTTTTGCCCCCATATTTACAAGGAGAATTTCACTTTCAGAAACACCCGATGAAATTATAACGATTTAGAGAAGATTAGCATGACTAGTGAGCATAGTTTTGATAGAGAGAAGATTAGACCTACATAGCCACGATGAAATATGATGCACATAAATTGATAAATGGTCCAATTAAAAAAGGAAGGATATTTGAAAAGAAATTACGGCCTTTCAATGCTAGTGAGACAACCAATTATTATTTTTATTTTTTATTTGACGTTTGATATTTATATTTAAGTTTTGATTAATTTTACGGTGAAAGTAGTTTTGTTGGTTCTAATTATTTTTCAGCATAAAGGAGATAGGGATAATCTAAAATAAAGTCTAGTAATACGCCGCATATCTATGATCTTTACACATCACTTTCCATATGAATGAATCTTTTATAATTTATTTTCTCTATATTGGGGGAAACATAGGAACGTAAAGTAGGAAATTCCTACTCGAGTTGAATTTAATGGATGTCTTGCATTATTTGAATCTCTGATTGGATGAAATAAAGCTTTTATTTCCCACTAAAAAAAACTAGTATTTTCTGATCAAATGCGAATGATTAAAAAAGTAATAGCAAAATAAAAATTGTCTAACTCAATAATAACATATTCAGTATAATTTTATAAGTGTGATTTGGGAAGGATGAGCTTTACATACCATAAGCAAAGTGTTTGATAGACAATCGGCTTGATAGAATAATTTTTCAGAACAATTGAAAGAAATACAAAAAGTAAAATGCTATAATGAATACATCGAAGAAAGAAAAGCAGTAGAGATAATCAATGTAGAAGAACGGACAATAATAAAGGTTATCTTTGAAGTGTGCGACTAAATCATTAGTTAAATGTTAGTAAATATATACCATAAGAGAGTTAAATCATTCAATGAATGAGTATAGTTAAATCATTCAAGTAAAGGAGATACTAATTCATTGAGGATTTTTTACAGGTAAAATGTCGTTGATTATGTGTTGAATTAGTAGATTACCTGGTAGTATATATACCATAAGAGAGTTAAATTACCTTTGATGTAATTCCCAAACTCACACCATCTGTTTCGGATAGAATTTGTCCCTTAGACACACGAACACAAGGTATCCCTAGTAGTATACTACGATATTTCTATATCTATTTGAAAATACACATGAGTTTGATTTAAAAAATTAGCAATATATTTATTATATGTAAGATTGAGAAAATAGTCAAAGTTTATGAGTCCTAAACAAATATAACAATTACTTTGCTGAAACTATTAACTCTAACTATCTAACTGCATTGATTTGGGTCAATCTCACTCTTCACCATATCCAAGCCGAAGTCTAAGGAGAGCAGAATAATATGAACTACCTACTAACCATCTACGTTAATTCTAAGCATTCGCCCTCTCCTACTAACAATTACCTTTCTCATCATTCTTCATATATTTTAATTGTAATTTTTAAAATAAAGGAGTAAACAAATTATGATGTTGGCGCCCACAAAGTAGAAGATCATGTATCAACTTCAAAATTGAAATGAGAAGATGGATAAGATATATGATAATGCTTATTAACAAATTCCATATTAACTTAATGAAAAAGACATAAATATTGGCCTTTTTTGTTTGTGTTTTCACATTAAAAAAAAAGAAGAGATTGGATGGTCCAAGTTGAGATTTTTGTCTAGTGGCTATGTAGACAACGTAATCGTTTTACCACAAGGCCATGACCAATTAATTGCACGGATAAGCAAACATATACGAGTTAAGTAGCTAATATAATTATAGTTTGAATTAATTATGGCTTGCGGCAAACATCTAGCTATAAATTACAGTTTGTGTTTTGTATAATTCGTGTGATTTATACAAACGTTGTGCGCGAATCAAATTTGTATAGCGAAATATACAAACATTATACAAAAACTGTAAATTGTATAGCGAATTATACAAACGTTGCTATAACTATAGTTACGAAATGTAATTACCCAAACTATAGCTATGGAGCATGATTAAGATACTTTTTTAGTGGTTATATGCGAAAATTCCTGAAATATACGTATTTAATTTTTAAGGTTTAGTTAATTTTGACAAATTTAAGATTAAAGTCATATTATATACTGCTTAATTAAACTTCTTGTTACTGCTTCTTCATTATTAATATTTAATAAGTTTTTGTCGAAGCAGTATAGATAACACCTAATTAACACAACAAAAGTACTTAAAATTATTATTAGAAGAAAAAACAAAGTTTAATCCAACTTTTTAAGCCAAATTTAGTGTGTTTTTTTGGTTTTGGGGATAAAATTATTAATAATCCACTTGGCTTTAATGGAAAATCCACTAATAATTGAAATAATTTATGTGATGAAAAGCAATAAAATTTTTGAGCTAATTTCTACAATTATTGGTTCATATTAATTCGGCGCATAAATTGACTATGAATATAATTCCATGCTATTCTTAGTGAAAGTGATACTTTTATCGTCCCAATTTATGTTACGAGTTTTTTTTAAAATTCGAAAACAACTTATTTATTTCTATGAGGTAGTGGTAAGATTTGCGTACATTTTACTTTCTCAAGATCTCATTTTTGAAATTTCACTAAATATTATGTTGTTGTTTGATCTCAAAAAGATATTATATTTCTATAATAAAAAATAATTTATCTAATTTTAAATATTTTTTATTCCTAATAAAATTATTTATTATCAAATCAAATATTATCACATAAATTAAAATGAAGGGTATTATTATTGAAAGTGATTTGACAAGAAAACCACTTATTTATAGTCTCATGTTATGGAAATTAGCTGGAATGGGGACCTACAAGTCTACCACTAATAATTGTGGTGTTACAGAAAAAAGAAATATTTATTTTTTATTAGCAGTGTTTTCATGAAGATGAGTAATGGACCATTAATTTAATTAGCTAAAATGATTGATTGGTGATTGACCAAACAACCAACGGGGATTTTGTGTCATTTTTATAATTTTTTTTAAAGTACAATCATGTCAAATAATTGTTGTAGATTTAGTAAAAAGAGCTTTAAATTACTAATCTATACAAGATAAAATATTCGGACTTTAAAATATTTAGGTTGAATTAGAATAATAAGAATACTTCAATGACATATTTCACGTGGCAGATATGAAAATAAGGAATGATATGGGAGATTGTTGATGATATTAATTATACATTGTATTGGAATGTGTTATGAAATGAAAACTTTTAATTTTGTGTCTCGTGTGAAAAGAATGTGCTCTGAAACCTTAAACATAAGTTTTATAAATTGGTGGTCAAACCAACTTTATTATGTTGAGAGGAGTGTTCGCCGATCCGATGAAGAACTTGCACATTCAGAAGATGAGAGTAACGAAAATGAGGATGTTGAGATAAATATGTGTGCATACTAAAAGAGACAGAATCGGGAAAGAAGGTATTCTGGACAAGGTGAGTGTGGCCTCTGTGGTGGACAAGATGAAAGAGACGAGACAAATCTAATTCGAACATGTGAAGAGAAGATACACAAATGTCCCAATAAGGAATTGTTAGAGGTCAGCTATTGTAAGTATAACGAGAGATACAGTCAAGTATGCTGAAGAAGTTTTAGGAACATAATTAGACAAGATATGATTCTTATGTAGTTTATTGAAGACATGATCTTAGATATGAAGATCTAGTAATCAAGAATTATACAGATTACAGAAAGTTAGTAGATAGTCGAGCATTGTCTGGTTCCCTTATCAATATTAATCGTTATTTATACTCTCTCCTATCTTACTCTTTATTTTTGTGGTACATGTTGTTTCCTTTACTTCAATTATCATATTATTTGTTGTTGCTATTAATTTTTTATTATAGCTTTCGATGTGATTTCTTCGCTACTATATTTGTTTTACATACTTGATGAGCGTACAATTCCTTACTTGATCAGATGGTCTACTAGAAACAACTTCTCAACCTTCACAGTTCCTTTAAAGATGGCCGACTATTTCATAATTAGGTTGCTTTATAACCCCATAAAAAGCTAATACTAAATGGTAGCATTAATGAGATTGATAACAATTGGTTAACTGCTGAGCCCAGCCTCATTTCTTTGGATTATTATTGGCCCTATGTTATATGGTCATTCCCTACATATATCATTTTCATGTTATAATAATTACTCTCAATTTCAACCTTAACAATGACAGCTGCCAAACAAAACCTTGATAGAGGTTTGATTAGTCCTCGACTTTAGCTGAGGGTCATTCGGAAAGAGCCTTTTTACCTTTCGAGACAATAGTAAGATTTGTGTATATTATAGCTTTTTCAGAGTCCACTTGTGAATTTAACTGAATATGTTATTGTGAACTAATAGTATCTTGATTAAAGACAGAGGAGAAGTGGAAGAATGAAAAAAGAAAATTACCTACTTAATCGACTAAATAAACATAAACAAAGTTAAACTCCTTCCCACCACCATTATCGCGATTTAGATATGAAATTTTGACAATATAATTTTAAAAGTTCAAAAATATTAGAGAGTGTGTACTTTTAGTTACTTAATTATACTCTCAGCATGCCCCTAATGTGGGGGTTTGGTTCTTTTTCATATGCCAAATGTGTAACTTCTTTATGATAATGTGTGGTGGGAGACTCGAAAACAAGACCTTTATCTGTTTTGTTACCATATTGAAGTATGTGACTATTTCATCTAAAAACTTATAATGTTAAAGCAAGTAAACTTTGAAGTGTGTGACTATTTCAACGAAAACAAGACCTTTGTCTGCTTGAGAAGTAGACCCCTTCAAAGTTCCAACAAATTTTCTATCTCCTCCCTAAATAGAAGAGCATATGGAGATCGAGGATTAGGATAAATAATTAGTAGGTAATCGAGTGGTCTCTCTCATTCTAGCGGTAGAGTATGGGTCTAACCTAAAGCACCTATATGATACCTTAAAATTAATGCTAATATTATACTCCATGATTCTTCAATGTTATTACTAATATTGTTTCTTTACTTTACCATTTGATGTCAATCTTTTCTGGCTTCAATATTTTGAAAAATGATTTTCCTTGAGTCGAGAATTCACCAGAAATAGCCTCTCTACCCCTACGCTCGTAGGGGTAAGGTCTGAGTACACTCCATCCTTCATAGGCCTCATTGTGGAACTACACTAGATATGTTAAGAGAAGTTGCAGGATTGAAAGAAGTAGTATTATTCACCAAAGAAGCCCCCCTTAGTCTTGGATCTCTAGGGGCCACCAGCAACCATACACTTCGTAGCAGTTGACACGCTAAAGTTACCAGTTTGTTTCAAAGGAACTTTCATGTTTTTGACTTCTAAATGTAAAACTTCCATGTCTACTAAGGTGATGCAACTGATAAAGAGTAGGAACCTCAAAAGAACAGTGATGTGTTCAATGGCAAGTAGAGGCGAATTTAAGATTTTAAATTGATGAGTCAGTTCTCTAGACAGGAAATGAATTTTATGTACTGCAGTGCCTTTCAGTGGACACATCCAAGAAAAAAAATTGAACAAAGTGCATACGTTTCCTGAAGAAAATGTACTAACAACCACCAGTGCAAACTTTAGAATAATGTAAGATCATAATATTGACGACACCAAGAATCATGCACCGATTATCAACTCAGGATACCGAGCAGTAAAGTGAAGGGAGAAAAAGAGCAACTTCAAAGTTAAAAATGATGTTTCCTGAAAGGTTTTCAAGCTTTCATTGCTAAAATAAGTGCAGTGAAACCTTGAGGTAGTATGTTATCATATTGTCCTTCATAGTTCATAGGCATGATGACAGTGATTTCTAAATTTACGAGATGCGAGAGGTTTTCAAGCTTTCATTGCTAAAATAAGTGCAGTGAAACCTTGAGGTAGTATGTTATCATATTGTCCTTCATAGTTCATAGGCATGATGACAGTGATTTCTAAATTTACGAGATGTGACAGTGTATAGGGAAGAAACTCCTGATTAAAACAAGCAATGCACCAAACATCACAAGTGTACTACCGGCATAACAGGTTCTTTCTTCTTTAGGAAATAGAAAGGGAAGAAGTGGAAGTAGAGACGGATTCAGTATCCACTTTTTGAAATTCTTGTAAATGTAAAAGCTTGAACTAGAAACTGTTGATTTGTTACTGACAGAGATTCATGTTTCCTTCACTTTTTGTCCACACGAAATTTGCAGTATTGATCTGCATCATGCAATTATCAATTATCATAAATCATGCATATTGGCCTGACTACCTACACCTTCCATGATACTCAACAGGCACAGATTTATCATACTTCTCTGCATATTTATATCTCAGTGAAGAGAACAGCCACCAAGAAAAGCCAACAGCATCTACTTTCTTTTCTGTCCCAACTATTGCACCTTTTCTCTATGTTTTGTTAGTTCCTCAAAAAGGCTGTTTTGATATCTCTTTTGGGCAATTTCTTGTCTAGTCCTCTTAGTCATAATCAAAATTGTTGAGCAACATAAGAGAAGCGATATGGGCGAACGCAAAGTCTTTGTATGGATTTTAAGTTTCTTGGCTTTGTTGTGTTTTGGGCTTCATGGATGTGTAACAGTTGAAGCAATCCGAGAAGGGAAGTTTTTAACTTCTCAGGCTAAGGCTGCCAATGTAGCACTAACCAGTGGTTATGGAAAACAGTTTGGAGGTGGTGGGGGAGGTGTGGGTGGAGGCATAGGAGGAGGTGGTGGTTTAGGCTATGGCTCGGGTGGTGGCGGTTTTGGTGGTGGAAATGGTAACTATGGGATGGGTGGAGGATCTGGCAGTGGCCAGGGTGGTCCATATGGGGGAGGCAGTGGTGGTGCCGGTGGCTTTGGTGGAGGAAATGGTAATGGCAGTGGCTTTGGTGGAGGATTTGGTAATGGTGGTGGCTTTGGTGGAGGAAATGGTAATGGCGGTGGCAGTGGTGGAGGATTTGGTAATGGTGGTGGCGTTGGTGGAGGAAACGGTGGTGGGTATCCAGGTTATGCTGGTGGCAGTGCGCAGTCTAAGCTTCCACAAGTGGCTGCAGGGAGGAAGAACTAATAAGGAACATACTGGTGTTAACTACAGTATAGATATCTCATGTGAAATAAGGACAGTGTTTACTACTAAAGCTAGTTTACCTTACACTATTGTAACCAGCAAAGTAGGTCCAGAACCAAAAAAGGGTATAATAAGAACCAAATAGATTGTTATTCACTTCATATAATAAAAAGCCACTGAAACAAAGAGATCATTGTTTATCTAAATATAGCGTCATTTTTATTTAGCGGAAATAACTATTTACATGGTGCAGAGTAGATGCATAATAATCTGATAAGGAAACATTAGGGAGAACCAAGTTGTGTTATGAACTGCAATGACCTCAAATTCTTGAAGCAGAAATTGCAGTACATCTGCTGGTGAGTTCTTCTCATTCTTTATCCTGAAAGAAACGTATGAAAATAGCTATAAAGCAAGTTTCATCTGCTGCAACTAGCTACCAGTTTCTTCAAACACAACATATTCTACCTGCCTTATATTGAGAGACAATTTGACCTCTAAAAAGAAAATCTAAACGCATTCAGATATCTACTAAATGAACAATCATAAAAGCCAAAAAGAAATTAGCTCATCTACAAGTAACATTCAATTTGTAGTTGTAAAAAGAACTGATCATTGGACTAAGTCAAAAGTGCATCAGAGGCCCCAAGACGTTTATACTCCAGACACTTCTCGATCAAATTTTCAAATCACCCTTAAACTTTGAGACTGTTTGCCTCTTAATATTGTCCAAACCATTAGCCATGACAGCTATCCCTTCTATTAACCACACCCTCTCGTTCATTGCCTTCACATTAAACTTGAACAATCAGGGGAGATCCTATATCTTCTACTTCGGCTCAAGTTCGATCCCTAATCTTTATATGGGCATTATCTTCAAAGCATATAACGCTTAGGGATCGAACTTGAGCCAAAGAATTCAGACAGAAACTGAATTCTTGCTGCACCAAACTTTTCTTCTCATCCTTTTGATCAATATAGTTTTTTAATAAACTTGTCTTTAGGATCATGGTGAACAGTAAATTGATTATTTAGAATCAACAACCAAGTCTCCTTTACACTGATTTTGATGGAGACTTAATTATGAAACACCAAAAATATTAAGGGCCCAGCGCCATTACTAACTCTAAAGTTGGGTTTGACATTTGGAATGACTAACACTACAAATATCATAGTTAAAAATCTGCATAAAATTGATAAAGTGGTATAAACGATGAATGTCACAGTAGTATTCTTCCAGAATAAACGAAAGAAATTTTGAGATCATAGACTCAAGTATCCTACTTCCTGAACCAAGATGCAGAAGCAAAAGGACTTTATGTTTTCTCTTGAGTGCAGTATGAGTAGGATATCATTAATTAAACAGATATAAATGGCTGGTTAGTACAGATAAATAGTTTACATCATTGTTCTTACATTTACGAAGAAATTAAAAGGTGAAACTGTTATAGAATAAAAGGGGCTAATTATAAGATTATTTACTGTCCAAACAACTATACTTGTCAGGCCTGAAATAGAATGAAAAATGAAGCAGCTCGTTTAAGTGGTCTGTCTACTGTAAACTAGATATAACTAGGCGAAGAGATACAAATTGTAGTAGTTGTATTGTTCCAAGAAGCCAACTACACTGATGTGACTGATCATGACGAGTTTAATTTAACAGTCTCAAGTAGTGAGTATGTCCTCGATCGATTTTCTTTGAGATGCAATGAAAGCCCGGATATTAAATAAAGTATATTCTTTGAGATGCAATTAAAGCCCAGATATTATATAAAGTATGTCTACTAAAAGTTCCTCATAAACAAAATGGCAAATCTCAAAAAGTTGGCCTAGGATTCTCCTAAAAGGATGTCTAAGTGAGGACCGAAAAATGAATGTCTGTAGACATTTGAAAAAAACAAGATCACCTAAGAAACAAAACCAAAACAAGGGAATCTTGCTTTTAAGAACTGAAGGGAACTATAGAAAGGACAGGAAGATACCTCACAGAATCTGACATTAACAACAGGAAACATTTTTGTTAACTAGATAATTCTGTTCTTATTGTAGAAGTGAACACCTGCATCTTTGAACTTGCAATTATCCAAGAAAACTTCAGTTATGTGGACTGTTTTTTTTTTTTTTTGGCAACAAGAGAATTAATTTAAAAAAATCAATCTGACATTTAATATTTTCACTAGTTTTGAAGTTAAAAGTCAACCTACAGCAGGTTTGAGGGCCGAGTTTCAACAACATGGAACATAGATCCTTTGGATTCTCCAAACAAGTGAACAGCACCACAGAATTAAAATGATTTAGAAACGTGTATGAATCACCTTTTCATCTCCAGCAAAATCAACTCCCTCTGCAGCACGGTTCATTTCCTGTGTCCTGTAGATACATGCAAAAGCTAGTGAGAAAGGCAAGATGAGCAAAAATAATCAAGACTCGAACGAAAAGATGAGCAGTTGGAACTTTTGGTGGACATAATGAGGAAAGTGAAATAGAAGTACCTTTCATCTTTGCATGTATCATTAGAAGAATCTGGAATGAGATCTGGATCTCGAGGCATTTTAGTTTCTGAAGACCCTACTTCACAATCATCCTGCACGGTAAACCATTAGGAGTTACATTTCAAGAAAATCTGTAAGTAATCTATCCAAAAAAAGTTCAAGGAAATATTTACAACCTTACTATGATGTGTCCATTTGGGAACATGGTCTGACAAAAGCTTAATATACTGCTCCATAGCCACCTCCTGACTCATGCTTCCCATTTTCTGCCATGCATTCCTTGCACAATGGAATTATTGTCCTCCATCACTTACAGATAGCAGCTTTCATTCCTGTTGTATAACTAGCAATCAAACTACACCCGAAGTAGTTTGAAGGTCTGTCCTTTACTGCTTATTGTATTTACTTTAGATATCTTATTCTAACACAATCTTATATGATATATAAATGTGTTAACTATCATGCTCAGTTTCCTGCTTAGTCCTCTTAATTTAACTACGAAACTCAGGCTATAGAAATCTGTTCTATTTTCTGGTCAAACTATCCTCTGGTATCCAGGACACAGTAGGATTGATGAAGAGTAATGAATAAGTGGTACTTCTAAAGTACAAGGGGAAAGCTACTTTAGGTCAGATCATCCAACAAAGTCGAGGAATCCAACTGTGAATCATTAGACTCAAAGTCGATAAAACAATAGGTGAGATGGTGATTTATCTTCCCTGTTTTCAGCAGCATTCCTTCTATTTTCAAAACTATATAGAAATGGTAGGCACTAGGAGTGAGTAAACTACCTGATAATATATTGATCTTTTTGTCTCCTACAAAAAGTTCTACTCATCTAATAATCATCAAAGGCAAGGTCACTTGAGCAACACAAGTATTCACTACACCATTTAATTATTTTTTTGGTTCAAGCAAATAAATAAACATTCTATAAAATTGTGCAGTTGAATTAGAGTACCAACAATATGCTAAAGCTCATATTTTTTTGGAGAAAGAGGCAATACCATTTGGCGCGGGCATAGACTTTCAATGCCATTGGTTGAGGTTCATGGCAAGGCCCTTCCATTGCAATTTTCTGGAGTCCATACAATTGCATCATCAATTCACTCCCCAAATTCTCCATCCCACTATTCTTCGCATTTCCGCTATTCACAAAGTTTACAGCCTTAATAAATTCCTCCTCCAATTCACTTCTCTCAATTCCCTCCCAATCATCATCACTATCTTCATCCATCACCATCTTGTTTGTCTTCTCATTATCCCCTTTACTAAACCCTCCTCCTACCTCAATCGCCTCAGTTTCACCTACTTTAACTTCATCAACAGCCAAAGCATTCGCGATGTCTTTCTCCTTGACAACAAGCAACTCATCAATCTTACTAACCTCAACCTTTTCCTCCATCAACTCAATTTTGCTAGACATATTTGCATCCTCGTGAACATCACTCACCTCCCTTTCACCACCACAATGCTCAATCAAATCAATATTCTCAGAAACCTTTTCTCCCTCAAAGTCATCACCTTTCATTAAAATACACTCAAATTTTTTCTCAACCTCATCCTTTTCCTCCAGCAACCCAATTTTGCTACACACATCTGCATCATCATGACCATCACTCACCTCCCTTTCACCACCACAATGCTCAATCAAATCAAGATTCTCAGAAACCTTTTCTCCCTTAAAGTCATCACCTTTCATTAAAATACACTCAAATTTTTTCTCAACCTCATCCTGTTCCTCCAGCAACCCAATTTTGCTACACACATCTGCATCATCATGACCATCAGTCACCTCCCTTTCACCACCACAATGCTCAATCAGCTCAAGATTTTCAAAAATCTTTTCTGCCCCCTCAATTTTTTCCTCAATCTTCTTAACTTCATCCTTTTCCTCCACCAACCCAATTTTCCTTGACATTCCTGCATCATCATGACCATCACTCACCTCCCTTTCAATACCACATTGCTCAGTCAGATCAAGATTCTCAGAAGCCTTTTCTCCCTTAAAGTCTTCACCTTTCTTTAAAACACCCTCAATTTCTTCCTCAACAAACCTCTTAACCCCATCTTTATTGGGTTTTTGAGTTTCTACACGATCAACATTTCCAACAACTTCTTGTTCAATAAATTTGACTCTTTTCTTACTTTTTCTACTCCTAACAACAAACTCTTTTGTTATCTTGGCTTCCTCCACAACAATATTCTCTTTATCAACCCTTCCATTGTTTGACACTGCAGCAGAAACTAATTTAACAATTATGCAAGAAAATATAAGGGCTACCATGACAGTAACAAAGAATTCTTGAAAAAGATTCATTTTTTAACTTTCCCAGATGATCTTTTTGGATACAGTAAAGATGAAGATCAAAAGATTGCTGAGATAATTAAGAAGCAGAGTTCAACAATGATATGGATTTGAAAGGGATAAGAATGTTAGAAAAATGAGGGAAGGAATTAATGATGTGGAATTTTACTATGCTTAGGCTATTTCCATGCTATAATATCGAGAATTTCATCAATCAACAAAAGGGATATTTGCAGCTTAGAGTAAAGTATATTCGGTTATTCTCTTCCAATAATAAAACTAGAAGACTTTTAAATATTGTAATGTTAAATTAAAGATGAGTTGAATGTATAAAAATGTTAAAGAGGTATTAAAAATTGAAAGAGACGTTTCTTTTTAAATAGATTAATACTAAAAAAAATCAAAATAAAGGGGTTAATTAAAAATTTTTTTGTTCATTTTTAATTATCTATAATTATTAAAAAAAAATTACTTGTCGCTTTTAACCTATCGAGATAAGTCAAATTTATTTTTCATAATTTTACTTTTAGCATTAAATCAGTTTTTCAAATTTAATATTAAATATTTCTTCCGTCCCATTTTAATTATCATTTTTTGAAAGTCAATTTAGCTAAATTTTCTAATTTAAATTAATTTAATATTTTAAAATAAAAATGTTAATATTTAAAAACTATAACTTTTTTTTCATATTAATATGATAAAAAAAATAAACCTTAAAATATTAGTCAAAATCTACCTAATTTAATTTTAAAAATATAGAAATTATTATAACTAAAATGGGACTGAAAAGGACATCAATTACTAATAGAAATATTCTTAGTTGTTATTTTCTTAATAAGTCTAATAAATAATATTTTTAATAAAATAAAAATATAAATGAATTCTTATATATTCTGTACCTTATTTTATGAACCAAACGATGATATTACTTTTTTGTTTGTTATTAATTAGGTCCAAAATATAAGCATCTTTATTTGGTGATTTGTTTATGTCATAGAGGGAAAAAGTGTAAATATGGGCCATCTTAACACGTTTCTTCATGTGTTTTCATTTATCTATCTTCTTATCGTCTCCCATTTTTATGATGTGTCAATGACACACTGTCACATTCAAATCCAATTTTTTAGATTTACTTTTATGTATTTTATAACAAAATATTTTCCTTGTTTTTATTGATGACTGAAAAATACTTCCTAAGAAATAGTACTATAGTATTTATTAAGAATTGAGATAATAGTTTCATGTTGGATGTCTCAAGTTTGAAATCACTTGTTTGCCAAGTAAGGGTTTGCCTGGGTCGAGCTCGTTGTATCGGACTTGCCTAGTGCGGGTTACCTCTCCTATGTGATTTGCGAGCTATTACATAGAAACAAGAGTTTATCCAATGTACACCAAAAAAATAACGATTGCAAATTTCCTTTGTCAAGAAAAAAAAGGGTGATGAAATATTACACTATATATCAAATAAATTTTTAAGCTAATGTCAATTGCTCATATTACATGAATTTCATGTGCTATAGCTATAAGTAATATGGTTCACTTTTTTATTAATATCATAAAAAGAAATTATTTACATCTAAAAAAGTTTGAACGCTCCACCTTAACCGTGAAAGGCCACCAACTGAAGTAGCTTTTGAACATTACAGTTAGATAATATATTTTTCATAGAGATAAAAACGTTGCTAGATAAATTTACCACCATGTGTCAAGTTCAGAACATCGATAGAGCTGGTAAAAATATGGTTCCTAAACTTTTTTCGCATCTGTTTAAGTCTGATGGATATGATGTATGGTACTTATATTATTATAAAATAGTAAATATCTTGTGAAATTAGTCAAAACGCACAAATTACATCATCACTATGGTTATTTTGTACCTTTATAACTCAAACAAGCTTTTTGTTTGCGGTGGAATATTACTTTACGAAAGTTCAGATTTGTTGTTTCGTGTCAGTTCTGCTTTTTATTGTCAAATTTACCTTTTCTTTTACAAAGGTTTAAGTTGTTAATTGTGTGGTGTAAATGTTGTTAATTAGAATTTTTTCAAAAAAAATAATTTACCTTGTTAAAAATCAATTTTAAGTATTTGGTTAACTGTCATGGCAACTTACAAGAGAATGTCGACTAAAATATATACATTCCTTTAACTTATTTTTAATCAGATATCTTGAATTTGGACTTTATTGGATACAAAATCACTTCTATTAGGGAGAACATACTTTCCAACGTAAATCCAATTAATTTGAGACGGAGGGAGTATATTCTTGCTGCCAAATAGGGGCTTGAAATTCAATTAATTGGAATATTAGAACAAGTAATTAAGAGGATCAAAGAGATCTTAGAAGAAGTTATTCCATCATATTTTATTCTAATAATGGTTAATAAAATTTAAATACTACTCTTATTTTAAGTTTTAACCAATGGTATTTGATAATTTTATGATAAAACTTGAACAATCTTAACAAGAAAAGCAAAGTACAACATTCCTGCCACCTAATTATATTACTTCATTTTCCTTTATTATGTCATGATTTTATTCGTTTCTTTGTTTTGTTTGCTTGTAGAAATGGACGAATTAATTTTCTCAGACATAAACGTTCAATTAATAGTTATTATCTCAATTTATTAATATCCCGAGAAATGGGTTTAAAACCTTTAACACAAAGCTAAATGACACAATTAATTTATATTAGCTCCCTTAATTCATTGCTTTGGTATATATTTAATTTGACTTTCGTAAGCAATATCCTGGCATTATACAACACGCAAGATAAGTAAAACAAGGCATGCAGAATATTTTACTTGGTCAAAAATCGAGAAATTCACTAGAAAATGAGGTATTACCGTCAAACAAAATTTCATAGCTAAACAAATAGATCTCTCGTGTTAATCCCATTTATCATTTATTTGATATATTTTTATTTATATTATTAACTAAAGTTATTACAAACTAACTTTTTATTTCCTTTACTTATGAATTGTTTTTTATTTTGATTTTTCATTCGATATTTGATATTTATATTAAAATTCAATTAATTTACATTCATGTCGTATAAAATCTACTCAAAAAAATCATTTTCTACTAAGAATTTTCTCATATCCAAAATACAAAACTGAGTTTGTCTGCTACACCGTACCACATCCTTTGATGTTGATGCAAGTTTGTCCCTCAAAATTCTCATTAATTAATTTGAAGTAGCTAATTATGTTTATTGACTTCAGTTGTCAAGATAATTAGTGCTAAAGAAGTCACTTGTAACAAACTCAACACCTATACGTTGATAATTATTAGTAAATTCTTCAACAATATAAATAATTTTTATCTACAATTATTAAGTTAGCTATATAGTTTATCTTACTTACATTAGTCATAATATAGCTCTTCTTATTCCTCCTAAACGACTAAGCAAGAATATACACAAAAAGAAAAATAGAGCTTCAATCTTACTAATTAAATAATAATTTGATTTATCCAAAAGTGAAGAAAATAATACCTACAATAGAAAATATTTCAAAGTTATAATAATAAAATTAAACGACTTAAAATTATTTTTAAAATTCATAAGTAATATTATTTAACGCTCGCTTGCAATACATACTGAGTATTTTTGTTTTAAATATATCAGCAAAACTATATTCATGTGCATGCAATATCTAATCCTAACTGAAATCGCGTGAATATATGATATATCTGATTTTAATTATATGTGTAGGTATATGTTTTCAAAGCAGAAGTTAGATATATATATATCATTTATGTGTATTTTATCAACTGGATTTAATGTATGTGTCTTCAAATTATATGTGCAAACCAATTGTATGAGAATAATATTTGAAGTATATATTATACGTACGGGACATCAACACCCAAAAGTACATGGTAGGTACATCATACGGAAGTGTCAGATATTTGATATCGTCTTTATTAAGAGAATGCTTTTTAAAAAATCTTTAAATACAAGAATGCGTTTATTAGATGAATTTCTCATAAATAAAAGCATTCAACAGCACTTTAACCTGTCTTTTTCTTTTTTTTTTAAATGTCAATTTAACTTTGTAAGTGCTTCTAATCATTTCATTTGGAATTTCTTTATTTGGCTTAACCCATTTTTGGCAAAGAGGTCTGCAAAAGCAACTACATAAACCTTTTAGATTAGGGGAACACGCTACAACAAAAAAAATATTTGGTGGAATAGATTAATAATATTTATTGTAACAGAAATATTTAGCGATAATTGATTTAATGTAATTATATTCAGAATCATTTGAATTTTTAATAATATTTATATAAAATATTGATTATAAATACTCATATTATAAACATAAAAAAAATATTTTTATTATATTATTATCACTAAATAATTACTGTAAAATTATTTATTTGTTGCGGTGTAAATCTTTTTTTTTTTTTAATTTGATCCTTTTCCTTTCTTCAATTTTAGTTATTGTCAAATCAAAAAAGCAAACACTATGATGTTCCCCTTTGTTTTAATATAATAGCAAAAACAATTATTGTCTAACTAATTACAACTTCTCACTCCAAACATTTGATGTTTTATTGATTTTGTAATGACAATGACTTTCTTGCATGTATTTACTATGTCATTACATTGATATTAACATTTTTTAAACTTAGCTTATATATTTCTCCCTTTGCTCACTTTTTACGTGTCACTATTTTGTTTTTCGAGATCAACTTATTCAGAAGTAGTCTTTAATATCAAACGAAGGATTATTCTAGATCAAAATCAACGTTCTAGAGTTGATCGCGCTATCTATATATCCTCCTTGTATATATCTATGTCGGAAACAATACAATGAGTTTTGTTACGGAATAAGACCTTTTAACTGGTCACACCACAATAGAAATAGTTAATTAAGTTGAAATTTTCAATCTATATATTTAATATTAGCGTGTAAAATTGTTAGACAATGAAATTACATTACCAGAAGTCCAAAACTTATTATGTACACAAAGTCACAAGACATAAATTGTTGATGGGGAGACACAAAATAAGAACATTAGACCTTAATTTAATCAAACAATTAATGATGTTGAAGAGATCAAAATTGTATGAGATTATATAAGACGTATTCAATTTAATTTGGACTCTATAAGACAAGCGCAATTTCCGTTAGGGGTTTTGGATGCTATTGTATCCTAAATTCTAGCCTATCGGGTATACATAGATCGAGTTGGTTCAGATTTTTAAAATATTAAAATAAATTATTTGTGTTGGATTTTTAAATATATATAAATCAAACCAAGTCAATAAAACTCGAGTTTTTCAACTTCGACTTTTTTTTTGAATTTTTTGAGTTTTCGGATTTTTGTGAAATTTTTTCGAATCTCTCGTGTTTTCATGTTTTTTTTTAATTTTTCGATAAAGTATTCATGAAAACATATACTTGTGCTTCAAATATTTCTGTAGTCTTACCAAAATACAAATATCTAGGGTGTTTTTTAAGAAAACACACAATATGATACAAGTAAAGACACTAAAATATTCAACAAAAAATAACAATGAGATCACATAAAACAAATATTGCAAATAAATAAATCATAATGAAAACTATCATAATTTAAAATACTAAATCATGCTAAAATAAGTGTAATATGTACTTATAAATTACATGAGTAAACATTAAAGAAAAATTAAAATTAAGTTATGTATTTTAATTGTCTAAATCGATGTAAAACTAAAAAATAAATATTCACTATTATTGTCATTGTTAATTTTTTATTTTTATTTTTTGCTAGTATTATATTGATTTGATTAGACTAAAATTATATAGATCTATATGCATTAGACTAAAATCATATACATTTATTGAAGACTTTTAGAAAATCATGTTTATATTAGATTGGTACCAATTACTCTATATATTCACTATGAATTTATGTAATTATACTATCTCTTAGGACAAATTACGTAATTAGATAAATATATAATATGTATTTATATTATATTACTATAGTTTGAAAAAAATACAATTTATGGTTATAGTTAGGGTTTTGTTGCTATTTTCTCTCCCTTCTCTCTCTCTCTCTGCAATTTCTTGTCAGGTATCCAAATACGTACTGGCATATATATAATTATTTGATAGATATACATATTCAATTCGACAGATATGCATATATAATTTCCCTCTCTCGCTCGCCTCTCTCCTCCCTCTCTCGATCTCACTTTTCTCTCTCCTCCTTCTCAGTTCTCTCAATCTCGCTTGTCAGATATGTATATTAGTTATACATATATAATTATTTGACAAATGTACATATACAATTTGATAGATATACATATATAATTCGTCTCTCTCCTCCCTTTTTTGATCTCGCTCACTTTTCTCCTATAATATGTAGCTATGAATATAATTTTGAAAAATTATAACTATTTTTTATATTATTATATTTCAAATATTTGCTCCTTTTTTAAAAATTCTCTTCTCCAAATGATGGATCTCTATGAACATGGGCTAGTCAAAAGGAACTGATCTACTATATTGGACGTACAAGAGCTATTTGGGCTTTGTAAGAGCCCACTCTCATTTAGAAAAGAGAGAGTTTTGGGGAAAATTAGATAGCATCTCCATTGAGTCAAAATTCTTTCGGAAACTAAGTTTGTCCTCCTTTAAAGTAAAAATATACCCCTTTACATTATATCTCTATATTATTAAAATCCGTCCCCCTAATATTAAAATTTGCGCACTGGCATCATGCTGACGTTAACACCCACCTTGTATGATATATCAACATGGTATACATATACCAACAGAGTATCACAGAGAATTAAACTCAGTTTTATATGATATCGATATGGTATCAATATACCGATAGAGTATCATAAAAAAATATTGTCTACTAATTTATAATTTATTAAATAAGTTTGTAACTTTAATAATTTTCTCTTAATTTTTTTTTTTTTACAAAGACTATCAATATACCAACGGAGTATCACAGAATATATTTTCTACTAATTTAGAGTTTAATAAATAATTTTGTAACTTTAATAATTTTCTAGTCCTATATGATACCAATATGGTATAAATATATTGACAGAGTATCACAACGAATATATTTTCTACTAATTTAGAGTTTAATTATTTTTTTATTTTTTTCTTATTTATTTCCTTAAAAAATATATAATCTTATATGATGCCAATTGGGGTAAGAAGACAAATGAAAAATTTATTAAAAAATAAATATTTAACGTGGTTTAATCAATTGACCTACATCAACAAGAGAAAATCAGCAATTCACTATATAGAGGAACATGCATCATATCAAGAAAAAAAACGCCAAAAATTCATTCATAATAAAAAGAGTTTCACACAAGTGTTAACACTTGTGTTTCACAAATTCTCTTCCTACACAAAATTCTCAAAGCCCCTAAAACTACATTGTAAATGTTATCAAACTAGAAGGAACGAGCCTATACATATAGAATTATAAAACTTTCCTAACAAGAACAATGACTAGCCAGAATCTTCATTTTTCTTTTCCTAAATGAAAAACCTCAATTATAACAAAAAACTCAGGACAAATATCCAATACATTTTGGCGGCTTCTTTTTTTCCTTCATGAACAATGCAATATATTAAGTAGAAAATTTGCACGCCTAATAATTCTAATATAAATTTTAAAAAATAGAAATACTTTAAATTTATGTTTAATCATTAACTTTACACAATATAGACAAACTTACACCTTAAGTCGTTTGGTGTGAGAGATAAAAATAAATAGTTATGAGATAAATAAATAGTAAAGGAATACAATTTTGATATTTTGTTTGGTTGTCAAGTTTAAGACAATTTATCCCATCATTTATACCATAATAATGAAATAATTTATCCCATATACATGTGTGGGATAACTTATTCAAAAATAATTAATCTTAGAATAATTAATTTCAAAATAAATTGTTCCCTAAAAATTTTGACTTTTAAGTTTCTAGCATGCAATTTGTTCACATGGAAGGGTCTGGAATGTGCTAGTAACCAAAGCCACCAATAAATGAGTGGATTCTTTGTTTTCTTCCACTATACATCAATGGCTGTGAGACCCCATGAGTACCATCTACCCACTCTTTTAACGCGATCGTAATTGATTTGAAAGTGAGTTATGTAAATATTAAATTTAATAATTAATTATATTTTTTTTAAGAAAAATTATATGTAAACTATTAAAAGTGTGAGTTTTATAGTCGCAAATTGACTAAATTTTCAACAAATATTCACCTATTTCTGTTATATTTTGTATTACTAGTGACATCCAGCTGTATACACTTTCCCCTCTAAGAAGTTCCTCTTCCTATGGACGATAAAACTTTTTTTTAAAATTTCGACACAAGTAATTTTGATGTTATATTTAATTCAAAATTATATTATTTTTTCAATTTTAATGATTTATTTTGTTTTATTTTTTTAATTTTTTTATTTATTTATGTTTTTTTGTATCTTACTCAATATTAGTAATGTTTGTAGTTATTAATTTAGTGATAGAATTATATAATTTTTCTTTTGGTTTCTGCAAGACGCTTTTGTCAACTTCTTTTATTGAAAAATTACGGTTAAATTGTAAAAAAAAAAAATCTGATTATATCTATTGTAAAACGTTTATATTTTAATCTAATGAATCAAATAGCTATGAAAAAGTAAATCCACCAAATAATTTTATCATTATTTCTGTTATACAAATATATATATATATATATATATATATATATATATATATATATCTTTTTTTAAAAAAAGAGATATTGTGGTTTAA
>JBCEWC010002586.1:0-17371 GCA_038996855.1 Solanum aculeatissimum
GTCCAAAAATCTAACGGAGGGTATAAGTGGTCTATTTTGCATAGTTCAGGGGCAATTTTGACCCTTTTCCGTTTTTTTAATTAAAGAAATAACAAATCCCTATATTATTGTATGCCACATCAAGAAAAGAAGCCACGTGTATTGTGTGAATGACACATTTTTTGCGTATGAAATAGAAGAGGTGTATTTAAGCTTAGTTTGTCAATTTGAGAGTATTTTTAAGCTTATCAATAATTTAGAGACGAAATTAATAATTCATGCCAAGTTCAAATATATTTTTAATATTTCTCTCTAAAATTTATAGCACATAACTAAATATAACAAATTGAAAATTACTTATATTTCCTTTTCCATATTGTTAGGAGGCTTATTCATTGCGACATAAAAAATTTCACTAAATGAGTTTAAAATATAAAAAAATAAATATACAAAAAAAATTATAAAGAATGTTTAATATCTAATATAGGTATATATACATATATACAAATAATAATATAAAAAGTAGATTTGAACGAACCCTTAGTATCTAATATATATATATATAAATAATAATATAAAAATAAATTTGAACGAACCCTTCAATCCTACTCGACTTCACCTTTTGATACTTGCTGCTTTAGAATTGACATTGATAGGTAAGAAGAGAATCAAAAAATAGCTGCACACTCACAAAAAAGTAAAATTCTAGAACACCTTTGGATAAAAAGAAACTTTATTTACTTTAATTTATTTAATTTTTTCATAAAATAACGTTTAATTATATACTATTTGATTGGTTTTTTTTAATTATGTTTGTAGACATCAAAACTTAGTAGGACTCTATAAGATGAGTCCTATTTTAGTTAGGGTTTCTTGGAGGTTACTCTATCCTAAACCTAATTCATGCTTATATAAAGGTACTATATTCCCTTGAAAAAGGATCTCAAATATTTCAGAGATCAAAAGATCTCAAATATCCCATAAATTCTGGGGATATTTATCAAGAGATCAAAAATATGTCTAAGGTCAAGATTTGTACCCACATCGTTTATGAATAAAATTATGTTTCTTCATATTTTATTTGTGATTGCAATTTATTTTCCATCACTTTAAAATTTGTTGTAAACAATGTTTCTTAAAATTGAAGTTTGAAATATTTGTTTGGATTAGTTTTTCAAGTGATAATTTTCTCATCCACAAATTTTTTATTTTTTTCAAGTTAAATGCATTTCTCAAACTAAGGAATAGTTTTTCAAGTGATAATTTTCTCATCCACAATTTTTTTTATTTTTTTCAAGTTAAATGCATTTCTAAAATTAACTTTTAACTTTTAAATAATTTTTTTCAAATATCATTTTTGTAATATAATAAGAGAATATATATTATGTCAGGAGTGACTCGACAGTGCTAGAAAAAAGATAAGCGCCTTAGGCTCCCAAATTTGAGGGCCTCAATTTTTATTTTAGTAATAATAGGTTATAGATTATTTTTTAGAAAATTACCAAGTAAGTACTATTAACAATAAAGATTATTTACTTCATATAAAAAGAAAGAATTATTAGAATAAGTTTAATACATCTGAAGTATGATTATATGATCAATTCAAAAGAATTATTGAATGAAATCAATTATAATTGTTTTTAAATAATTTTGCATTTCAAAGAGATAGAAGAATAAAATTCGTAAGAAAATATATTAATTTTTTTTTTTAAATTTAAGATCTCCGTTCAATTTTCGCCTTAGGCCGCTAGTATGATTAAGCAGTCCGTATTATGTTGAATCGACTACATTTGAGATTTGATGTGGAAACAAATTATCCACAACAAAAAGAAATAATTGTTTAATTTGTTGTGCAACGATAAAGGGCTTTTCAGTAAAAGCGATTGCACGAGGCTTGCTTTTGAATACCCAAAATACCCCAAAATCATTCTAGTTTGGTTAAACATGCAAAGGGTATTCCCGAGATTTTAACAACCTCGCAATGGATGAAACGCCACGTGTCACTTTCTCAGCCCTCTGTTGCTTTGGGTTGTATCGACGCCCATTGAGATTTTTACTTTTCCCGCTTATCAGAAAATATAAGTAGCGATTTTCTGCTGAAATTCGGATGAAGAACATCACTCCTCTTGTTATCTTCTTTCTCTGCACAGGTTTTAGAGAGAGAATTTTGGATTTTTGTTAATCTGACGGAGAACGAATTTCCTGTGAAGCTGAAACTCTCAGCTGCTGTCGGAAACGTAGTCGCCGGTGACAATGGCTATTGGCGCCGTTGTTTCTAACCGGAATTTCGGTTGTTTCATCGGTTCAGGTAAGAAATTCCTTGTTTATGAATTTTCGTCTTTCGCTACTTAACTGTTAGGTGTTTCTGTGGAGCTGATTAGTTCAGTATACGGAAGTTGTG
Source organism: Solanum aculeatissimum (assembly GCA_038996855.1). NCBI lineage: Eukaryota > Viridiplantae > Streptophyta > Magnoliopsida > Solanales > Solanaceae > Solanum > Solanum aculeatissimum. Next base: position 2,381 of record JBCEWC010002586.1, read on the forward strand.
AATTTCTACAGCAAATGTTTGACTCTGTAGCATTTTGGGAATTAGTGAAAAACTGTTGGATGGAGGATGCATGTGGCCTATTGAATTTGTGAATGTAGTTTTTTATGATGAGGAATATTTAATTTCGGTGGAAATTCGGCTTGAAAATAGGTCGCGTAAGGACTCGAGCTTCATGATTTTGTGCTAGATTATTGGATTTCTGTATCCTTTTTTTTTGCTGGAGTACTGTTTTGCCTCAATGCTTGAGTTAAGTTTGCAGGCAATTGGATAATTGTAGATTTTTTATGGCAGATATTTTAGTTTTGGTCATTTAAGTGTTTAATTTAGACCAAGAATACAATGGATGTGGAAGAGGTAATAGAAATGGCACTTACTTAAGCAACAATATTGAGGTTGATTTTGTAAAACTGTTTTAACTTTTAACTAAGACATTTTTATAGGTGTTTGAAATCATTGATTCGGGCAAAGGTTGATGTGAAGTTGAAATTTATTTGGATGTGTCATTTGAATTTCATATATTGTACTTCGTCTCATAAACATGAAACCTCAATTTTGTGAAAACTATTAAAATTATGACATAAACAAACCATAGTTCATAAACAAGGCAATGCATATATACTAAGGCGGGACATTACTAAATCATATAACTCCTTGTTCCTCTTACATAAATAAATGCCTGCGTCCTACAATCTTATGAAACCACAGTTCATAAACAAGGCAATGCGTATGTATTAGGGCAGAACATTACTAAATCATATAACTCCTTGTTCCTTTTTTGTAAATAAATGCCTGCAATTACATTTATTACAGATTCTTAAATACACATAATCTTACAAGATCAATTGGTCCAATAAATCAACAATATTGTAACTACTTTATTCTTTAACATAATCCTCCCACATGGTATAAGCAATCTCTTCATGTTGCAAGTAAGTCCTTTTTTTCAAAAGTTAAAATTTTTAATACTCTATCTTAGTATGTTGTTTATTGTGTTTTGTTTATTTCAATATTGTTTTGTTGTTGTTGTCGCTCCTTTCTGATAGACTTTCCAATGTTTTCTTATGACTTGCTATATTTTCTTCATTGTCTCCTTATTTGTATCTAAATTTGGTGCACTTGAGCCAAGGGTCTTTCGAGAACAACCTCTCTAAGGTCTCCGTACATTCTACCCTCCCCACATGCCACTTTGTTATGTTGTTGTTGTTAACTTATGGGTCAAGTTTAAATTTTAAAAAATTAAAATCACAAATTTGGAATTGAAATTCTACTTATTAGGTGAATTTGGGATTCAAAATCAAAATTTCAAATTGAAGTTGAAATTTTATCAAATGTCATAAACGAACACAAATTTCAAATGTGAAGTTCAAATTGCATGGCCAAACAGTCCCTTAAATTAGTTACGGCTCGAAAATGTGTAAGAATGGCTATTTGTTTCCTTAACTCGTTGAAAATCATTGTAGAGTCATTTCAGTACTTTGTGCTGAGACTAAACAGAAAAGACCTATTCTATCAAGATAACATTCACAGTGTAACCTCTCTGATCATCTTAGCTTCTAAAGATCTCTTGCACACTTTCTAAAGGACTATCCTTTTGGCACAAACTTGTGTAAAGTAATGGAGGATTTAATAAGTAATTATTATACATTACAAAACTAAGGGAATGTTGACTCCAAAATTGGGATCAATAAATGAACATACGCAAATTAACTCATGATTTGACTCAATTATTTGGATACGTGAATGCTACAAATTCAGGGAATCTAGTGATTCCTGTTGGTCATGGAAAATGCTGCAAAAGCTGAATTTTACATTTCACTGAAGCCTTTTCCTGATTTTTTCATCTACTTGATCTATTCCGTACTTAATATCTTGCAACTTCGTGGTGCCTTCGTTAATAAATCAATTAATTATGCCAACAGGCAGAGAGCAGTATACAGTACATCTCCATGGAGAACGATTTGGGTTTGCTGCTTTGAAGTATGTTCAAAGGAATATGTTATACAATGAGCGGTATCGCTCAAGGAGTGGCTTATCGTACTCAGGTTGCATATATAGCTCACGTCCCCAATATGTTGGACCTTTGGATGGTAAATCTTTTGGATCGATATCGTCATTTTATGTTGAAGTCAAGCCACATGTCATCAATCCTAAGCGGCGAACCAAAAGATGGGAATGCTGTTTTTCCTCCACTGACTCAGATGACAGTTGGCTTCAAGCAGGGAAGCTGGATAAGCTTGGTTTCATTGATGGACAAAAGCAGCAGATAAAACATGCTCCAGTTAATAGAGCCCAAGCCGACTACAAATCTGATGGCTATGACATAACTGGAGCGTTGGGGTCTCTTATGTCATCAGAAGGAGCAAGTGAAGGCATTTTGGTGGAAGGGGTTGAGCAATCAAAACCTTGGTGGGAGCAATTTCCAAGAAGATGGATTATTGTTCTGCTGTGTTTTGTTGCATTTTTGTTATGCAACATGGATCGTGTGAGCAGTTCATCCAACTTTTACTTTGATACTTAGCTTTCCACTCTGATAGTATGATCCTTCCTACGCTTGGATATTATAATGCCTACTTGGGATGTTTGTATGTAGTGTTCATTGCTTATACTTTTCAAGTAAAAATAAATTGACACCTAAGCATAATCGATTCAGTAGCTTAAACAGATGCAGAATTTCATAGCCACTTTAACTGTGGCACATCCTATGTTTTCAATGATCACCATCAAAATGTGTTTCCTTAAACATGATCATGAGGTTCTAGTTGTCTTTAAGCTTTTAATTATATATTAAGTCACTAAAATTGTTGAAGTTCTTAAAATTAGCTGAATAAAAATGACGTTTCTCCTTCCATACTTTTTTTATTCATCTGTTTAATATTTTTTGATACAAGACCACGTGTGACCATTTAATACTGTCCTAACTCGGCTTGGTTTTAGGTGAACATGAGCATTGCAATTCTTCCGATGTCAAAGGAATTTAACTGGAACACCGCTACGGTTGGTCTCATCCAGTCTTCCTTCTTCTGGGGCTATCTTCTCACTCAGGTTTTCTTCATTTTAACATTGTCTTGGGCTCTTCTGGTGCATGAACTTTTGCTGTTTCAGTACTAGTATTTGATCAATCTGTTGCATGATGGATGTGGTTTTCATGTATTCTTTCCATGTCCAACCTAAGATTTTGGTTTTCATGTATTCTTTCCATGTCCAACCTAAGATTTTATCTCTCATTAAGTGCTAAGCTAACCGTAGAACTCAACTCTATGTAGCCACTGAATAGGGGCAAACACGTAGGAGAATGAATTCAATTTCTGGTTTGTTATTCTCATGTGCTAGATAAATCAATATCTTACTTTCATTTTACACGTTCTATATGCAGATTGTTGGAGGAATATGGGCAGATAAATTTGGCGGGAAGGTAGTGCTCGGCTTCGGAGTTGTCTGGTGGTCGATTGCAACTGTTTTAACTCCTTTTGCTGCCAAACTTGGACTTCCATTCTTACTTGTTGTGCGTGCCTTGATGGGTATTGGGGAGGTTAGTCTCTATAAGCTTTTTCCAGTTTCTTCCAAAATCTCAGCCACAGCTGATTTTCCAAAAATTGTAAGTTGTCCTTCAACTAGTGATTAGCCTGAAGCTATTCTGGTTATGGACATTGAAAGACAAACAATTGCTTCATGCTTAGCTATTCTAAACATAGTATATTAAAGAAGATACATCTCATAAACTTATGGATCAATTGTGTGGCCTCACTGCACACTCTGGTTCTTTTGTACCAAAACTGTAGTTGGTAAGGAGTTAAATCAGTTATCACATGCATAGTCTTGTTCTTACTTTGTAAGTTCTTGTCAGGGTGTCGCAATGCCTGCCATGAATAATATGCTGTCAAAGTGGATTCCTGTCTCAGAAAGGAGCAGATCTCTTGCTCTAGTGTATAGTGGAATGTATCTTGGTTCTGTTACAGGATTAGCTTTCTCTCCTATTTTGATCCAAAAGTTTGGATGGCCATCAGTGTTCTATTCCTTTGGTTCCCTTGGAAGCATTTGGTTTGCACTGTGGCTGACCAAGGTAAGTTTGTCTTCTTTTTCTGTATCTTTGATTTCTGTTATTTTATAGTCTTCCAAAATTTTCATGACTTCTCTTTATTTCCTCCCTTTTCACTGTTTTCATCAAATTGGCTTAAGATAAAATGAACCTTTGTGGTGCTTCTTGTGAAGTCCTAACAATGCAACTGAGTTATTAGTTTTCGCTATCATTGTTTAAACCTAAAACTTAAGTGCATTAGTTTCATGTCAATGGCTCAAAGATGTCTGGTTGTTATTTCCTTTCCATGATTTTCATGGTTGAGACATCATTCTGTGATAAAGTTTTAGCTACAGTAATTTATGATTCTGATGAAAATGGTGACCTCTTGGAGTCCAGTTCTGTCTGGTTTATTTTTTCTGTGCCATCATATCTGAGTCCTACCAGACTAACTCATTTTGTTATAAATTGACTATTTTGCTTTCCAGGCCTATAGCACTCCAAAAGATGATCCAGGGCTTAGTGAGCAGGAAAAGAGGTTGATCATGGGTGGAAGCGTCTCTAAGGAACCTGTCACTAACATCCCATGGAAACTAATTTTATCAAAGGCACCTGTCTGGGCCCTCATTATCTCCCATTTCTGTCATAACTGGGGAACATTTATTCTACTGACATGGATGCCTACATACTATAGTCAGGTATCTGATACATCCTTCTTGGAATAATTTCTTCTCTTAGCATACTCATCACCATGGAAAATGGAAAACAAAATAATAAACAAAACTTTAAACTTTGTCTTGGTCCAACTGGGGATATTACTAGATTCATGCACTGTTTCTTGAAGGCTAATCCACTCTGCTCTATGTTAGAGTTTATAAGCTTAAATTCAACTCTAAAAACAGAAAATAAAGGCAAGAAGAAGAGCAGAAAATATTTGCTGAAAAGATGATTTTTCAATTGAATTGAAATGATGTTTAAATACAAGAAAAATGCAACAACTAGAGTCTATAGTTCAGCAACTACTTTGCACATGATCCCATGCTTAATAAAGTACTTAAGAAAACAGCTAACTTTTACAAAACATCAACCAGTTAAACTACTGAAAATGACTAAAAAGCTGGAGAAACTCCAGCAACTTCTGTTTGACTAGTTACTTGTAATTATGATGCTGAATCTGAAGTAATAATCTTGTGAAAATCGCAGTTACTCATACTATAACCTAAATTTGGATATTGGTTTGTTTTTGCCAACCTTTAGAAGTGCTTATCTTACTAGCTCTAGTGGATCTTGACATTTGTCTGTATTCTGTGGGTTGAGTTTTGGAGCTTCTGGGTTAAATTATCTGAAATGACTCAATGCTCATCAATTACTTAGAAGATGGTACTGCATTTAGAACAAACTTCACTGTATAAGTTGATTAAGGTGTTTCTTTCCAATCTTCTAATTTCTTCAGGTTTTGAAGTTTAACCTCACAGAATCTGGACTATTCTGTGTATTGCCTTGGCTGACCATGGCCATATTTGCAAATTTAGGGGGTTGGATTGCTGATACACTTGTGAGCAAAGGATTCTCCATAACATCAGTTCGTAAGGCAAGGACTTAATAGAACTTTTATCTAAAGATTTATACAGTGTGTAGCATTATGGTTTTTAACCATCTAATGATGAGCATTATTTGTATTTATTTTTTTCAGTAATTAACTCCACCTAAAAAAATTTCAGATTATGCAATCCATTGGTTTTCTGGGCCCTGCTTTTTTTCTTACACAATTAAGCCATGTGAAGACTCCTGCGTTCGCAGTGCTATGCATGGCGTGCAGTCAGGTCGGTGCCATAGATAATGGAATGGAATACTTTTGGGTGATTCTTGCAAGTCTGTCGAATTAAATGATAATTGGATTTGTTTGCAGGGATCGGATGCATTCTCTCAATCTGGCCTCTACTCTAATCACCAAGACATTGGACCACGTTATGCTGTAAGTACTTCGACTTCATATACATAGCAGAATGAAAAAGAATAGCTTTTGATGTTGATTCCCATGTCTGGAATTGTTTCTCCTATTTTTTATCCCATGGTTAGTAGGTAACGTGCAACTCATGGACTTCCAACTTGGCACCATTACTGGAGGTTCTTGTTTGAGCACTGTTAACTACTACCCTTGTTCCAGTTTATGTGAAATAGTTTCTCTGTTAGTCCGTTTTAAAAAAATGATTGGAAACAATTAACTTTACACTTTCCAATTTACCATTAATGAGAAACTTTTTATAACAACACAAATGTTATAATGTGCTTAAAGCCCCGAGTTTCAAAAGTTTTATTGCGACACAAACAGGACAGGGGCTGACCCACATATATTATTTCGGGTGCTTGAGCACCCATTAACCTGGGCTGAACTATATAGTTTTATGTAGAATTTTTTTAAAGTTAAGATATATTGGCTGAATAGCACCCAGTGACCAAAATCTGTGGTAGGTGCTTTGATAACGTGCAAGGGTTGAAGTTCATCATCAGCGGGGAATGTTAAGGGTTCAACTCTGGGTTAACACTTTTTCATATTTGACTAATTGACTTTTCCTTTTTTTTTCTAAAATGTATATTCGTTTTCATCGTTTCTTTTTCTTTCTAAGCAGTTTTTACTTTTTCCTTTTTAATTATTGTGGTCAAATTATTTTTTATATTTAATTTTTAACTTTTTTTAATTAGGCATAATATATGCACTCTTTAACTTGGTCTCAACTGATATCTATACTCTCCAACTTTGAATATACACAAGTAGACACTTGTATAAAATTGGACAAGTTGCAAATCCTAGGTGGCATAGTAAACATAGTATGCCACGTAGGATGCAGATTGGCCACACAGGACTCATATGTCTATTTATTCAACTTTATATAAATTTAAATGTTTACTTTTGCACACTCAAAGTTGGAAGGCATAGATACAAGTTAAAACCAAGTTAATGGCACATTAATCTATTATGCCCTTTTATTAACTTCTTTTATTCTTGTGTTTAAATATTTTTGCACTTCTATCTTATGATCGATACCAACTTTATCATTAAAAATAAAAAGTCAGCACCCACAACCTTAAAATCTTGGATCTGCCAATGGACACAAATGCTATGGCATATTTAAAACAATAAGTTTCAAAAGGCTTTATTTCTTTCTAAACTCTGCCAATTCAAGCTTTTGCATCGTATTAGCTTGTGGTTTGAAAGCTGTAAGCCTCTGTTAAGGCTTACCTGGCCAATCAATTATGGAACAGAACAGTTTGGACATTTCATAGCTTGTTTTTGAAATTTAGATAATTGAAACTTTTGTATATTTCCCCTCCTGCAGGGAGTGTTGTTGGGTTTATCTAATACTGCTGGTGTGCTAGCTGGTGTCTTCGGTACAGCTGCAACTGGATATATACTACAAAAAGGTATTTATGGTGTATATTTTCTTGTCAGCTTGGTGGTTCTGAACGAGAACATTGGCTTGAGTTAATTTATTCAATGGTATTCCTGTATTTTCCTTGTGCAGGGTCTTGGGATGATGTATTTAAGGTGGCTGTTGTATTATACATCATAGGCACATTAGTCTGGAATTTCTTCTCAACTGGGGAGAGAGTCCTCGAGTAGATAATCTTTGTTGTGCAAAGGAAAGCCCAAAGTAACTGAAGAAATCAGAGGAAGTACAAATCCATCGTATACCTGCAAACGAATATAAAATGTAGTTAAGAGAACAAGGTGTTAATGCCCCCAGGTTTATACCTAGAAAGGACCCCTGCAAAAAAATTTGAGAGTTGCCTATGGGAAGTTTCTCCTTAAAGGTGCTCTCTACTAGCATAAAACTTTGGACCATGCTCCATCAATAGCTATCTGGGTAATTTAACCCTGTAAATGTTAGTATGTTTGCTGGCATGGATTTTCCAGGGAAAACCACATAAAGCCTGGACATTTCTTTAGCCAGAGTATTTTCCTTCCAACCTTGACACTGTTTGTTGGCCATCGCGTTATTATGTTTCCATCATCCATGTTTAATGCCTCAGGATGATGATTATGAACGCTAAACGCATTAAGAGACTTGAGATAGGATAGTACACCATTTAAAAATTAAGGCTTTGAAACACTCACTTTCGAGCACACCATTATTAGTCAAACTTTCTATCCTAGATTTGTAAGGTGCTAGATCCTGGAAAAGAAATAGAGTAGGAATAACACAGAGATTGTAGACTTCACCGTGAGATTGAGATATACTTCTTTTGTTCCATTTTAACTGTTGTTTAGCTCAAAAAATCTGCCACTCAAGACTACCATTGATGGTCAATTCCAGGTAACATGAGACTCTTGACATTTGAATGAATTTCACCTTCAAATGAGATAAATGTTTTGCAGCTGGGGTTCAAATTTTGATTGGAAAATGTCATTATATTTTGACAGAGAAAAAGAAATTTGGATTAACCAAATTCAGTTAACTCAATTCTGTGAATTCCATTTGTGCTTGATCAGTTGTCCAGTTTTCTACTTTTGCTACTCAACATGAAGCCATTTAAATGTATCTTGTTGAACAAGAGTTCAGGAAAAAAAAACATTATTCAAAAATCTTAACAAGATACAAAAGAATTCACATACCAAAAGAAGTATGAAAATACAAAGAATTCAAGGTAAACAACCAACCAAAATAAAATGAACAAATAAAGGGTCATTTTTTGGGACACTAGAATAATTTAAAAGAAAGATTAAAAAAAAAAATTGCTAACTAGTACTTGTACAACTTATTACTAGTAAAATTATTGAGAAATCTCCCTGCTCTTTAAGCTCAAAACCATTTCCAACTGTGCCATCTACCACCCAAACCAAAAAACAAAAAAGGTTCCTCACACAATGAATGTGATGTACCTTAAAATCATGAATACCATGACAAAGAGCTGGCACATAATTGAACATTCATGTGAGAATTTAATCACCATAATAACCTCATCCAATTCAACTATACTTCCTCGCAATCAATATTTGCCGACACCATTCTTTAATCCACCTCAACGACCCCATAATTATGAACATTCATCTTTGTCCCCATTCAATATTTGGCCTAATTGCACCTCTCTTTCCTTTTTTGCACTATTCACAAACAACGTGAGGTCTCTTGGACGAAGATCTACCTTAAGTCCGTCTTTCATGAATAATGTCAACGACATTTTCTGCTCTACCTTGTGGCCTAGAGCCACCGTGAGTCGGTGGCGGAGCAATACTGCTGCCGCTACCGACTTCATTTGCAAGTATGCCAAGTCTTTCCCTAGACATATCCTTGGACCAGCATTAAATGCCACAAACTTGTACTGTTCATGCATTACAAACTTTTTACCGTCTAGGGTTAACCATCTCTCTGGCTTGAATTCTAAACAATCTTCTCCCCATGTACTCTTCATTCTTCCGGCTGAATATATCGAATATGTTACTGATGAACCCGCCGGGACAAACGTCCCGTCCGGCAACACGTCGTCGACCACCACGTGCTTCGAGTCCTCCGGCACCGACGGGTAGAGCCGGAGAGTTTCCGACAATGCAGCTTTCAAGTAGGTTAGCCTATCTACTTCCTCGAACGCCAACGGCTCGTCAAGCCATGATGACGTGTCACTGCCACGTGTATCCATCAGGACCGTGGATATTTCTTGTAAGATTTTTTGTTCAGCTACTGGATTTTGGATGACCAACCAGAAAAACCAACTCAACGCGACCGATGACGTGTCACGTCCAGCTAGGATGAAGTTGAGTGCCACGTGTTGCAAGAACTTGTCCGTGTAGGATTCTTTTTTCTTCATGAACCTTGATAACAAGTCGTCATGTGGATTTCCATCTTTTTGCTGACTCATCAACTCGAGCTTACGTGTATTGATGATGTCAGACATGTACTTGTCCAGCTGTACAAGGCTTCGGTTCAAGCTGACTTCCATTCCAAGCCCAAGCCATTTCTTCAGCTTCCATACAACTTCCGGCAATATAAACCGCTGCAGCGACGCCTCCGTGGCTCGATCAAAAGCCGATGCAAATGTATTATCCGGCAAGCCGGGTGCCAACGTCTGCGGGTCCTTACCGAAAGCCAAGCCGCAAATGTTATCAAAAGTAAGCCGAAGCAAAAGATCTTGCAAATCAACCGGCTTGCCTTCAAGCTGAGCCGTTTTAAGAATCGGACAGAACCTAAGCTGTATGGCCCGATTCACCCATCGGGCCATAGCTTGTCGGAGCGTCCGAGTGGTGAACTCGAGCGCCGCGGTCTTCCTCTGGAAAAGCCACGTGTCACCATCTGAGTTGAAAATCCCTTGTCCAAGCAGCTCATGAAATACAGCTTGCCAAGTCGGACCCTTCGGATAATTCTCGAATCGGGTCTTCAGAATATGCTCCAAATTCTTCGGGTCGCACGTGACCGTCACGAGCCCCTGCTTCCGGGCCAAGAAGGGGATTGCACATATGCATGTCTGGTACGTGCCGCCGCACGCGCGGAGGTTGTCCACAATCCAGTCATGCATACGTTCTGAATTCTCGATCAAGCCCGGTAAACTGCCCAATAAGGGCCAGACACGTGGACCCTTTAGTGATCTTGATATAAAAGTGAACCATAGAAGATAACATGTAATGAGAGTAAACAAGAACAAAGCTATAGCAATGTCCATATTTTTTCCTTAGGAGAAAGAAGCATAAGAAAAAAAAAGGTGGTCAGTGGGAGTAGAAAAGATATATGAGGGGAATTTATAGGAAGGAAATTAATAATAGTAGTTGAAGTAGAATTGAGTAGCAATAACTAAGTGCCAGACTGTTTCTTGAATTTCACCATCTAATTTTTGTCTATCAAAATTAACACAATAAATGCATAGGGAAAGGACAATGAGAAAAACCACTAAAGAATATAAGAAAGTGGGAAGAAAAGAATACACTGGAGTGGTGGGAGGTGGGGAGATGAAAGGCTCCCCAACTAATATTTGCAGAGAAAAGAGCTGGTCTTTAAATTCAAGCATTGAATGAGATTAGTTGAGCAAGTTTGAAGGAAAAATAATAATAGGACAGTACATACAAATTAGTAATAGAGAGTTGTAGTTATAAAAACCTATATTACTAGTTAAGAATTAGTAGAACAACCATAAATGGAACATGGGAGTGTGACCATGTAAAATGGTTAAGTGTTGGGTGAACGACTTGCCACCAACAAATTTATAATCAAGTACCTCACGTTACCTCACTCTTATCCCATCTAACTTTTTTTTAATCTAATTTTACCATGACAAATAGTATATGCAATCAGATCTCTCTGTGACAATGTCGTTTGTTTGAAATGTTGTTATAGAGAACGACATAATATGAATGACTACTTTAAAGATTGTTGTAGAGATGTCTAATATTTGAAAGGACAAATGATATATGAACAAAATGTTTTAAGAAAATTACTATTACTTTCTCCATACACTTTGACTTGTCCACTACTTGAAAAAATATATTTTTATTTGTCAATATATCAAGAAAAAATAATTAATTTTTTCTACTTTACCCTTAATATTAATTGCTAATTTCTTAAGATCGAAGACTATATATAAATTACTCATATTGATTATTACTTCCTCCATTTCAAAAAAGAATAACTTAATTTGACTTGGCACTTTTTATTTTGTGATTGTAAATTAAAATTATGTTAAATGTACCAAAATGCTCTTTAATCCCACCATGACCTTAAACATATCACGTAAAAAGTTGTTAAAAAATGAAAGAGATTAAAAAAAGATATCACTCTTTTTGAAACGGATGAAAGAAAATATGATGACAGAAGTTGACTTTGAGTCTCTTGAATGAAGAATGACAGGAAACAGAGGAGGAAAAGTCAACTAGCCTGTATAGGTGATACTGCCATGTTTTTCTGGAGATAAAACAAATGTCAAAGGTTTTTTGAATAGAACGAAACCTTAGCCAATTCATTGGGAAATCGAGCCTTTCTTCTTTGCAAATCAAAATCTACATTGATTCATTCAAGTCAACTCACTATTTCTTATCTTTAATCTTTTTTCTTTTAATTTTATTTATTGGAGTTGAAAATGACCAAAAAATAAAAAAAGTTTATTTTTCTATATATTTATCTTCTTAACTTGGGTAAGTCACTTCACCAAATTCCTTACCTTGTTTTTCTGAGATTGGTGCAACTGTCTCTATATAACTTAGGTGACAAAGCTAAATGTCATTGACAATCAAACCACGTTATAGTGGTAATATTTATTTGAAAATATCATGTTTGTTATAGTGAGATAATTTTATAAATGTATACTGATATTTGACATTTACATCTCATTTTGTTGTAATATACAAAAGATTAGTTTAATGATTTTTGTCTAGTAAAAAGAATGGATAATCTTTTTTTTTAGATATTTATTTTGGAGATTTACTGTGTGTATGAAAGTAATGATAATTTGTATATAAATTTTAATATTTTATTTGTATACGTAATATGTTTGTTAGCCAAATACTATTTGAGTAAAACTACTATACGTTATAGATAGAATGGTATTATATACACAAAAAGATATATATAAAATGAATTGGGAGATAAACAAATGACTGTTATAACAAGGACTGTACTATATTCTTCTATATTATACACAGTAAATGTTGTTATTGACTCATTCTTGGGCAAATATAGTCCATACAAGTGTATGTAAGTACTCGTACGAATACGTCTATTTTTGGGCTATTTTTTCATGATGTAAATAGCTACACCCACACCTTTGAACACGTTAATGATCAATCTATTTATTAGCTCAACTCATTTTAACCCTCCCATTTGATACCAGTAGCTACCGTTCCACTAAATATCAGGAAATGTTATCAAGAAACAAATCCAATTAGAGAAAGGTAGCATCGACTATTCCTGTATTGGTCTCAAATGCAGGTATTCATCTTTGGACTTGGCTGAGTAAAAGAGTTCATAAGCAAAAAGGAAGAACCCAAATATACAAGCTCTAATGGAATAAAGTTAGAAATTAGCATCAAGAAAGGGATTCTTCATCTAAGTCATTCCATGTCCCTCAAAAGACACATATATAGCATCCTTTAAAAATTAGGCAACTACATTTTGCAGTATTATCAAACTCTAGTTCTACTGCATGAGTTTTTCTCGTAAACTTACAGCTTCTTGAGAGACTATAAGTTGTCCTGGAACATCACCCAGAAAATGCTTAAAAGAGGGAATATATGTATAAGAAAGTATTGAGTAATATCGAGTCCCATGGAACCATCCCAACAATGAAAAAATAAAAGTATCCCCTTTCCTAAGGTCCCTTTTTAAGTCCATAGAGCAGCACGAGAGATTAGCTTATATTCCAATAACACTGCATTATAAAGATTTCAAATTGAACAAAGCATGAAGAGTACCTAGCTATTTTTGGACATCCTTGCACCATGCTTGATGTCAGAAGAGTGGTGTAGCCACGAGTTGTTTGCACCTCAACTGTTGCTCCATAGAAGCAATTCAAAAACGGAGGAAATATCAGGTTGCCATCTGTGGAGTTAGTTTGGAAGACTATGAAAGTAGCTTCCAGCAAAATATACATGTTTCATGAATATATTAGGTATAGCACCAATTCCAGCAGATGTGACTCATCATTTTTAGGAATCAAATTTGCATCATTTATGGCTGCAAAGTAATGGACTAGCTTAGACACTTGTACAGGAAAAATCGTAGGAAGCAACTAATCACTCATGGGTATAATCATATGTTCCATGTTAGTCAAATATTTCAATGTTTTATAGTTCCTCATGGAGTACAACCAATCAACTTACACTTCAACCTTCTCGCCACTGAGTATACAATAATGAGTGATACATATAAGTAAAATCTCAGTTGTACTTTCACCATGCCACAGAGGTCGGTTAGGTGATGCCACATTGTTGATTGATCATCTTTATATGTTGCTCTTGCTTGACATGCAAAATCATTTTAACATGAACAGACATCTATCTTCTATATCATCTTCCTCTATATAAATACTTCGCCAGAGGAAATTTTAGACTCCTTGCAACCTGCAGAGTTTGAGAAACAAAATGAGCCACAATGGAAAGTGACAACAGCTTCATAAATATGCTCATTATTTAATTTAAACAATTATTGAAACAGGATTTGAAAGGTTACCTTAAGAGCCATAGCTTCGGACACCATAGAGCGATACCGATTAGCGCCTTCCAAGGGGCAACTTCCACCTTTACTGATAAAATTGGCATTACACAGACTTGATAATTCCAAAAGAACATCAGATAATAGTCCATTAGTCCAACTCTCTTCTTCCGATCCACCATCTCCTTGTGCTTCTTCATCAGGTAAGCATTCTGACACAGATACAATACACTGAAATATGGCTAATAATCTTTCCAAGGGAAACGTTCCCGGTCCCTTCAAGAGCAGTTCTTGTTCTGCAATTTCTTTCTTCTCTTTTGACTTCTCCGAGCTTCTAAAAGCAGAGATCATATCTTTAGGCGTGTAAGGGCAGATGAAGTAAGATAATCAAAGACAACTAAAATATGATTTGCATCAGAAAAATGTGAAACCCTATAACTTTAAAAGGGATTGAGATCATCAAACACCAGGCAGGTAAAATAACAGTTTCATACAAATTCTTGAAGAGATATTAGTGATGTATAAGAAGTAGCAACAGTACAAATGCCAATAAGCATCGACCAACAAACCTAATCATCAGACAATATCAACACTTCTTCAAAACTTAAATTTCCTTAAGAACTCTCATGAATGGGCCAATGGGACTTAAAAGCTTCATAACAATTAGGAGAATGTTTCCTACTAATTGATTCGAGCCTTAGATGAAAAATAAGATAATAAGGAAGCACTCAGTATCACGCCTGGTTATTTCAGTGATTCATATGTCATCAAGTAGTCTAGCTGTTGGGGGGGGGGGGGGGGGGGGGGGGGGGGGGGGGGGGGGGGGGGGGGGGGGGGGGGGGGGGG
>JBCEWC010002586.1:17381-33696 GCA_038996855.1 Solanum aculeatissimum
AAGGAGTCAAGCTATTAACCCCCCCCCCCCCCCCCCCGATTATTTCAGCAGTATCTATGTAAATATTGTGATTTGTCGCACAACAAAGACATATTATATTAGTTCTCTGCTGAATTTAAGAAAAAAGAAGTTATGACCACGGCACTCATGTAAATGCGTAGAAAACCATCAATACAAGCGGTTTATCTAGCAAATGAAGGAAACTAGAATTGAAAGCAATATAAGAAGAAAAAAAAGAATTCAGAATTTCTTACTTCCTCTTTCGTTTTTGGTTATTGGAACCTCCGGTTGAATCAAACATGGATGCGTCAAGGGTAGCTGGATTTTTTGAAGCAAGGAAAGCACAAATAAGAAGGTATTTGGCACAAGCAGACATATGAAAGTCTATCTCATTGGAAGATTCACAAACTCCAATATTCTTGGCAATGCCTTTCCATTTGTTCGTCTTAGCTGAGGCTTCAGAAGACAGCCTGCTTTCAACTTTGAATGTGTCGTTCAGCGATGGTCCAATATGTGGTTTAAGATGAGAAAAAAGTTTTCTTTTCATATCTTCACTTGGAACAATACCTAAATCATCCAGAGGTTCACAATATATCTGATATAATGACGAGAATGCAGTCGACAATTCATCAACTCGCCTAGTAACTCGACAAAATGGCCTCAACACCACTCTGTATTAAAACAATAAAGAGCATGTGTTATTGGTTGAATTTTGATAAAGCCATCAAAGTGATAAAATCAAATTGAAAAATCAAACTTACTCAAGAAATGAGGAATATAGCTTTGGGTTTTCCTGGTTTTTCATTAAGATTTGATTAAGTTCATCCTCAGTGTATTCAGGAAAGTAAACAGGAATGGGTTCTACATAACCAGTATCCGAGTAATAAGTGTCAGGTGAAGCATTACTGAGAAAAATCAAACCCACTTCTGGCATTTTCAGAATATCATAGAGCTTAAAGAGAAAAGGCAATATGGTGGAACCCTTGTCCCATTCACGAGCAAGCTCCAAATTATCAAATATCAAGTAAACCATTTTTCCCCTAGCCCTTCCCAGCAACTTCTTCGAGCTTGATTTCTCCACATTACCCTTCAGACTATCTACCACATTATGAAGAGCCTCCTGCAAAAGATTTACAAAATCGGAGGGCTTTTCACAGCGTTTCGTACTTGAATAACGATTGCTTTCATTCCTTCTATGAAGCCATAACTGGTTCAACACAGATTCAAATAGTATCCTTGGGCTATAGCATGTTATACAACTGCTGTAAACAAATGGACGCTTTAAGTGCTTGAATATCTGAAGAATTGAACTTGTTTTCCCAGTCGAAGCACCTCCATATACGAAGACAGGAAACATTGGAGAATCCAGAGGGCCCAAAAGATGTAACAATTCAATTATTTGTGCGCGTCTACCAGGTAAACTAGAAATCAAATCATCTAAACTAATTGATTCATCTCCATAAGCGAGATCGTGTATTGTCAAAGGCAACAAGTTACATGATTTTAACTTCCCTGTAGAATTTTTTGGATTCGGTGTGCTAGACAATGATGCTCTAGTGATTCTTCTGGGAGTTTGTGAATTTCCTTCATCGCCCATTTCTTCTTATAAGCCAAAATCCTGGAAATTTCAACATAGAAGTATAAACATTCAATTACAGGGCCACGGAAAAACTCTCATCGTATCTACAGTTACATCCGAACTTCTATACAGCCATTTCAGAATCTGAAAACACTTAGCTGCATATAAATCCATTAAAAAAAATCCAACAAAAAACGAAGAATAAAAAATTGAAAGAGAAGAGAGCGATGAGGAAGCACCTTGCGATACAGTTTTCTGATGGTCGAAGAAACGAAATCTGCCGGAATGTTGCGGTGGCCGGTGAAGGAAGAACGGAGTTGAAAGAGTCTTTAATCAACCCTAGGTTTTTGATGGCTAATTTTCCCGCCAATGTGAAAGATGCGACTTGAAATGTGTCTACGCACTTTAAAAGAAATTATTAAAAATTTATTTGTTAAATTTATTTTAAAAACCTTAAATTTATATTAAGTAATATTGTATATAATTATCTAATAATAAAAATATAGTTGAATAAAAAGTAAATTTCTTTTTAAATTTATTTAAGTGGAGAATAAATTTAAAGTTTTATTCATATTTTCTAAGTAAAAGTTTAGTTTCAAATTGAGAACACATGCAAAATAGTTTTCAAATATTTGAATAAAAAATGTCTAAAATAAATATACCATGTCATGTGATGTACGTGTCCCAATTGAAATAAACATTAGTTCAAGTGTCTAAATAAAATTTACTATCAAATTTTGGAAAATTATCAGATTAATTTTTTCCTATTATTCTCAATATCAATGTTTGCTCAAATAATTTTTAAATGTGCGATTTAAATTTAATTTTATCAAGGTTGACTATGATGTACTCTTTCTAGAAATACTTATAATTAGGGGTGTCAAAAAATACAAAAGATCGACCAAACTTAATTGTATTGAACCGATTTTTATTATTTTTTAAATAAAATTGTGTACTTTTATTTAAGTCTATAGCCATCCCGAACAATCGGGATAGTCTTTTTAGTTTATAAAAAAAATTAAAATATTTTTTAACCAAGTTACATGCAAATATATTTTATGTATTAACATGTTATATTTAATATATAAATATATTTTATAAAATTTTTAAATATAAATATAACCTAGATCCTAGGCCTTAGATGATTGGACGATTTGTGGTGTTTGCCTTTTAACTAGTCTTTAATTAAGTTAGTTTAAAATTAAAAAATATTATAATAGCTACTACATCGAAGTATATGACAAACATGCAAACACTCATATATAAGATTTTAGATCAATTAGTATGATCAAGAAAGATTTTACATTCTTGACTTTTTGATAAAGAATTAAAATATTTCTTCAAAAACATATTTGCGAAAAAATATCTTAATAATAATATATTTTGAATTATACTTTAGATATTAAAAAAAAATAAAAAATTAATCAAACCATACCGATACCGAAAAACACCGACATGATTCAGATGGTTTTAAAAAACAAAAAAATTGATTATACATTACTCCAATAAAATACTCAAAAAGTTGAGATGGTATTATTTTTAAAAAATAACCGATCAAACCATCCCATTAACACCCTTCTTATAACAGACTCGAAAATTACATTCATCAAAGACGCAAGCTTCTATACAACTTCAGCTTCACTATTCCAAGCAAAACATAATGCCACATTTTAGTGAACTCTTAAATCGTAACCTAAAACCAAGGCTTTTAACTCAATAATATGAGCGAAGGTCTCTCATATAATATTGTTTAGTCAAAAGGAAAGATGAGAGACTAGTAAGAAATGCATGCCCTCATCTGCTGCAATTATAATTGTACAAATAATAAAGGACGTAATTGTAAGCAGAAGGTAATCCAAAAAACTGTATATGTAAAAAAAGCCAGCAATCCATCTGACACCAGATATGTACAAGACTGACGTGCATTTCTAGACCTGTTCAAATTAGATTCTGACAATGAAAAGTATACAGTACATTTTCTGAAATTCCAAAAGAGAGACCAGGCAGCAGACAACTTAACAATTGTATAAGACATAAAGTTTCCGGATGCTATTTTTCAGAACGTAGCTAAAACCTAGTTCAAGTGCGAGAATCAACATCAAACAGGGCTACTGCGACCTCCCAAATTTAACCCAACAATCAAGACTACCTGGTGCTTGCTTATACAACCCCGTCATAAGAGCATAAGATATTGACAATACGCCCTGTCAAAAACAAGTAAATCAGGTATACTGAAAAGCTAAGCTAGCATATCAAGTGGAGACTTTGGCTCACTCACTCATTTTCGTCATCATCTTAATGTTGAGCTGGTGCACTCCCTCTTATAAACATACCACGGCGATCACCCCCAACAATCACATCTTTCAATCGAGATAGTGGACCAAACATCCTGCTAATCCTCTGTCAACGTTGAGATACAGCTCAGTGAACCAATAATGCAACTAAACACAGTAAAAAAGGAGTCCAAATGGCATTAGCCAAGATGTTTGAACTGACAACAAGAACATAAGAAGAATTAACATCATATATGTGGATGACTTCCAGGGCTTAATGTTCTTCTATAACACAATAACTAAAAAGGATTGTAATCCAGAAAATCTAGGTTTTCATCACTTAACTATGTGTGTGATTAAAGCCTCTCGTACCATCTAACTATAAAAGCTATAGACTAAACCAACACAAAGCAACAAGTACAAGCTTTTATCTTCCCAGAACCAACAGTGGAGATCTTGAAGAAAACATGCAATCTACAGCCAGTGTTAAATAGCAAGTTCCTTTGCACTTCAACACAGAATCAGACATGGGACAAGGGCTGAAGATTAATAATGAAGAGGTCAAAAGACCTGCAGACTCAATTACTCAGGTTCACTTATTCTAATACCCATGAATTTCCAGACTCAACAAAGAACCATATTAAAACAATAATACTGGAAGCTAGTCTAAGGCCAATGAAATAATAACACTGACGAGAACTCACATGTGGGGTCTGGAGAGAGCCAATGAAATAATAACCCACCTAAAGTCACTTTGGTCTGTATAGGGCACCAGAGTTGGTGAAACCTTTTTTGTAGGGTAAGGAAGATTTCATTGAATAAGTACCAAGGAGGTACGTAACAGCATACAAACTACAGCAAAGCTGTATCAAATCACAATCTTATAACCAGTTAACTACTATAAATTTCTGGACTGTCCCTAATTTCTATCATATAACCCCTACACCAGAAATATAGATTTTGAAGTGCCTATTGTTTACAATATCTAAATGATTCTTTAGATTCTCAAAACATCTCTATTTCTTTTCCGACCAAATGGCCCAAAAGATGCAAAGGGGTATGGTTTTCCAGATTATCTCTAGGTTTTTTCCCTAACTTTCTGATTCTGCCAGCAAACCAAAAGGTCTTTCACGTTCTTTGGCATCACCCATTGCACATCACTAATGTTTAGGGAGAGATCCCATTAGCTGTTTTTTGTGTGACCACAATGCAGATCAAATTCCCTGCAGATTCTATAAAATTTTCACAGAAGAAAAATCTATGTTAAGCATGCATTTTTAGCTGCACTTTCAATAATCCTGCATTTTCTCCATTACCAGTGGTTCATTTCTCCAAAGATATTTAGAACCTAGAGGACTTTCTAGAGGGAAATTGTTTCTTAGGGAAAGTGTTGCACTTTCAAGGCTTAAATGCATTCCCTCTTCAAACAATCAGTATGAAAATGTAGCCAAAAAAATTGATAACCTTCTCCTAACGTGATTTAGAAGTTCAGTAATTCATCGTCAAAACAAGGAAAAAAAAGGAAGTTGTCAAAGCAAGTTATATCTACAGATTGAGGATTTAACTACAATTGGAGATTGTGAATGACTTTACTCAAACCCTAACTCCTAAGAGCCTTGAAGATTTAATTGTCGGATTGAAATGATATGGCACCGTTCAAAATCATACAATGATCTCACCATTTCCCCCAAATAAAGCACTACAGTCATTTTCTCCTAGTTCTCCATGTATGCACATCTAGGAATTGTAAACCATCTAGAAATAAGCAGACCATAGTGTACCCAGAGGCTATGCAGTATAAGTATATTCCATCCCCTTCTGGAGCAGGTGGGATAGTGGAGTTCACTTATTCCTGAGAGAGATAAACTACTTAATCAGAAATAGATGGTGATGAATAGAGGCAGCTCGCCGAGGTCTAGGGCAGCCAATAGAATCAGGGAAAAAAGATCTCAAACATACAGCTCCGAAGACAATCAGATAACAGTAACATATCCCCCCAAAACCACAGGAAGGAAATCAACCCAACTGTAAGATCTGCAAAGTAGTTTAGTTATTTATTTTAGGAGAAAGATTATACTCTTTCAGAGTCGATCAACAACATTTTAAATACTAGATTCACCACAAGAAAGACATTAACAATTGCACTTTCGACAAAAGTAGGTCATGAAAGAATATAATGAGATGACCTGTGAAAAGGAGCTTGTGCAAGTATACATCAACATATGGTACACGCCTCAATGTGCATTCAAAAGTCATCTTCATGAAAAAAAAACCTTAGTAATGGTGCCAAACTGATGAGCTATCAAGGACCTCAAGTGACGAATGAAATGAAAACAAAAAAAGAGAGAAGAGTGAATTTTGGGGATGGAGGAGGGAGGAAATCCAGTAAGGCACTTGAGAATGTTGATAAAAGACAATGGACTGCAGCAAAGCTGAAGACATTTTTATCAGCTGGGTCTTATTTAAATACACCTATTCAAGGTCAATTCTGTGTTTCTTCATTTAGTTATGTCAATCAGAATATCTAGTTTGATAGTTAATTCCCTGAATTTTCTTAATTGTCAGCCAATTGGCAAGTATTGTTATTAAGCGAGAAGCGCTCTTCAGAAGGTATCAACAAAAAGACCACCTAAAGCGACTTTGTAATACTTTAGCTGGTAGGTCAGGTATTACAAAGTGACTCTAGCTAGTTTTTTCTACATTTTCCTTTCTTTAAAAAAATAAAAGAAAAAAAAAAGCTCATTTGCAGATAAACACAAAGTTGGAGTATTCAACTCAATGGGGATACCAATTTCAATTATTTTTTTAACAAAAGCAACAACTCACCTCACCATGGACCCCAGCTTGCCACTTCATTTGCAAGACTTGCCACCTTTCTTGCTGCCACTTCTGACCAATAATCACAAGGCCCATAACAGCAGCAGCAATGAAAATAGACCATAATGCATTTGTGTCTTTCGCATGGGCAACCAGGGAAGCAGCCCGTCTTTTCCACCATGCTTGACAAGGAAGGTTAGCGGCATCATCATCATCTTTGTCTTTTGTCTTTGGCAAATTTAAATTGCCCGACTCTAAACCCTGGTGAGAGGATTCAGCTGGTTCTTCAAGTATGTTGGTTTCCTCAATTGTTGCAGAGAGACCAACGGGTTCTTCACTCTGGTATGAACTATAGTTAGCAGTACCAAAGATACCCTGCTCTTTGTCTACCAAACTTAAACGTTGCAGGGCTGCATCTTCTTCAAATTCTGCACCAATAGATAACCGGTTACCCTTTTCATCAAAAAATTGAATACCAGGAAATTCTGGTGTGCTTGATCCTTTAGTTTCTGTACTTCCTTCATAAATATCTGATTTACCCCCTTCATTACCAACAAGTTCTGGAGCAGCATCTTCACCTCCCTGTTCATTATGGATCTCATTAACATCAGGTTCCAATGGCAAATTCTCATGCTGACTTGGTGGAAAGACAAAGTGCCCAGACATAAACATTGCCTGGGAAGTTTCAGCTACATACTCTGCACTACTGCTATTATCATCATTCGAGTCAACATGCTTCGGACCAGGGGCAGCAGCATATGCTGATTGTGTGAGTGATACAACTTCCCACTCATTTCCACGAGGAACAGTGTCCTCCCCTTCCTCGTTACTTGCCATCTTTCAAAAATTGAAACTAAAGAGATTTTAAAAAAAGAAAAACACAGGAAATTAAGTGCTAAAAAAGCATCACGCCCTTTGAATAACAAAATGCCAAATTAATTTCGAAGAAAATCAGTCAGCAATTACAAGGACGCATATGATAAGTCCATTGAACTCTAATACATTTCAGCAAGCTTCTGGTAACAAAAATGCACAAACTTAGCAAGTATGACATCAAGTAATTCTTCACAGAATTGTGGAACTTCCAAGTCTTATAACATGCTACTTGTAACATTGAGGAGATAAAAACACAAGATTTGAGGCAATTACATGTGGAAGTTGTTGCTCAATACCTCTGAAGCAAATTTGTTCCAATTGAACCATTTCTTGTGCTTTTAAAACATGCAAACTGCTACCATAACCAAAAGAAACTTGAAGAAAAATTATGGCGTTCTCACTGTGTGTGTGTCTGTACTTATGTGTGTAAACTGTTTACTTTGAATTCACTCAGCGGTTTCCAATTTTTCACTATCAAATTTGATTGCCTTAATGTTTCAATCTATGGATCAGTTACTTTTGAACAGTGCCATCCAAACCCTTAAAAAGTTCCAATTTCGAGAAAAATCAATGTAATTTACGCAACAGAGATTGAATCATTAATAGGAGAAACAACAATAGGTACAGAATCGTATAGACAGAGAAGATGTTTACGTAACAACCAAGCTTTCAGCAGAAGTGCGTACACAGATCCGACTAACGAATCCATTGCACTCGTTAATTTACCGAGCAAAGCTAAATCAGACTAATGGATTGAACTCAAAACGATCAACCAATCCGATCAACAAATCAGTGGATAAAACATCGGTAAACCAAAAACTAAAACCGGAGCTGAATTTGAACACTTACAGAACCGATAAGCGGCGAGAGATACGTGATCGGTGAAGATAACGTCGGAGCTCCGGCGAGAATGATTGAAAAATTGTCTCGAAAAACGAGCGAAGAGAGAGGATGGATTATATAGTAAAGATCCTTTGGGTGAATGGGATAAAGACAACCGGCAAAACCGGTAAAGCTATAGTGTGTATGACTTGCTGATGAAGTGCGGATTAGCGGTTTTACTCTTACCCACTGCGGCTGAAAACGTCGTCGTTAGATGGGCGCAAATTCTGTGGGCCCGGGTTGATTATTCCCGGTTTTAGCGGTTGCTTGTACGAGTGGAGCAGTGCGTGACGTACCAGTCGGGTTTTGTATTTTGGGAAAAGGTTATTCGTGGACTATTTTTTTAATCTTAATTTTGCCTTTTGTTAAAAATTGATGATACTATAACAATATAAAAAGTTAGAATTATCGTTGTAAATGAAATTTTCGTTGATATCCACATAATTAAATTAACATACGTAATTTTATAACCTTATATAAGTACGCCATTCCACGTTTAAAGCATGAAATATCACATTTTGAATAATATAATTAATTTATTAGCATTTTTGTACTAGCTATTACATAGATATCTAATCTATTTCGTTTACCATGCTAAGATTAAGAATATGTTTCTTATGTATGATAAATAGAAATAACATTTATCCAAAAAAAAAAAAATGTAATCCACAGACACGTCATTTCACTCTCCCATCTACTCTAAGACACGTCATTTCACTCTCCCATCTACTCTAACCCTCCGCTCAGATTCACACCCTCTCCCTTGACCACCAACTGCTTCTCCCCTCTACCGCGTACCGCCCCGATGACCTCCGTCCACGGACAGAGCTATCCTCCCTTCGATGAAAAATTATATTATTTATATATATTTAAAATAAATTTTAATATGTATATAGTAAATGTTGAACCCCATTTGACTAGTTCGTGTGACTATTTTTTCAGATTTTGAATCCTCCTCAGTGACAATTCTGGCTCCGCCACTGCCTTCCGCCCTTCCCCCTTCCCCCACCCATGCCCATCCCTGCCCTCTGCTCATGCATGGACACCCCTTCCCTACCCTCCATAAAGGCTCAAGCTTTCGGCCATCAATATGATAATCTAAAATGATTTTTTTTTTAAAAAAAAATTAGTTGTAATGTATTAAAGTAAAATAATATATTAATAAGGCTGTTAATTCTATAATATTTGCTTTATATTATGTAAAATGATTTATTTATTTTTAATCTAGATTCCAACCCGAGCAAAATATGACAAAACAATGAAGGAAAATTCATGAGCAGGAAGTTGACACTGGTTTTATTCTTTTCTTTTTTTTCCTCTTATAACATAGAATAGTGATTTATACAGTTAAGATTCTCCACATACTTCTACAACAATCTAATTAGAGCCAATTTTCAAAGATAGGAAAAAAATACAGCCAGAATATTATGGGACAGGACATCAATCATCATTCACACCTACCAATAACAGGAGTGGAGGAGATGTAGGACAACACACACATAATGTCTATAATTGTTGAATATTTGACTATCAGTTGTTGTACTAAAAAAATTGTGTATTCAACATCTTGGGATATCCTTGAGTATAGATAATATTACTTCTAAATTGTGTATCTAGCACGGCAGCACCTTGCCTATTCTATGTCATCGTAATGCCTGAATATTTTAGTACGCGTTTGGCCATATAAAATCAAATATTTTGGATGGATAGAGAGCGAGGGCAGAGCTTTTGATCTTTTCATGTTGTCAAAGATTTGAACAATGTAAATAGATGGTGATTGCCTAATCGAATTGATCATATCAACTCATGTAGAAACAAGATTCAAATCTACCAATTTGTTAGGATGCTTCAGTTGCATATGCACTTCCACTTGACACCTATCGTAATGATAAATCTTTTATTTTATTTGAAATTTATGACCTTTGGAGTTGAAGATGGAAACAGTAGGAGAGTAATTACACGATTACTGAAGCAAAGAAAAACAACTAGTAATATCAAAGACTAAACAGTAGGAGAGTAATAATAAAGGAGAAACTGAACAAAGCTTAGCCTATAACCTTTTATCCTAATCCTCGACCTTTATATCTTTCTATTTAGGGTCATGTCCTCAATAAGTTGTATGTGAGTCATGTCTTGTCTAATTGCCTCTTCCAAGACTTTTGCAACCTACCTCTACCTCTTCTTATACGTACCCACTATAAACAACCTCTCACACCTCCTCGTTGAAGGCATTTGTGCATCTTCTTCTTCACATGTCCGAACTATCTCAGTCTCACCTCCCTCATCTTGTCCACTACGAAAGTCATTCACACTTTGTCCTAAATAGCTCCATTAATGGTCCTATCGCTCCTACTTGCCAACACATCCATCTCAACATTCTCATTTTCATTACTCTCATCTTCAGGACATGCAAGTTCTTGACAGATCAACACTCCCCATCCCATATGACATAGCTGATTTAATCACCATTTTGTAAAACTTAGCTTTAAGGCTTGTGATACATTCTTATCATGCAAGATATCGAATGTGAGCATTCATTTCCTCCACCCCGCTCCAATATGATGTTAAGTTCTGCATGCATGAATAAATGAATGTAATGCGAATGAGCACATGGTTCGGGAATTTCATCATGCATCTAAATAATAGACTCTCTCTACATATAACAATTCTTTTGCCATTTGATGCATAATGAATGCAATAAAGACAAAGTCAATGACAATGAAGGATTTGGTCCAAATCTGAAAAGGGAAACATTCCTAAAAAAGAGACCAGGAACATCAAAAATTCATGGTCATGACTCATGAGACCAATATTTCCTGGTATAGATGTTCAGTGTTAAAATATCAGCAATATCCATGTTCAAACTTGAAATGTCAGCATCCTACTGCAACTAATTTATTGGATCTACATGTGTAATTAACTTATTAGCTAAGCAGAGCTATAACTAAGAAGCCGTTGGTTACAAAAAATATCATGAATGATATGTTGGGTAACATGAAAAGAAACAAGATGGTAACCAGAAAGCTCAGGAGAAAAAGAGTGAGGTAAGATGTCAGCGATGTCCAGTAACCTGTCTCGTAATAGATGCTGTTGGATGATCGTTAAATGAGCTGCAGGGAAGAATGAACCGATGTACATATTCCTGCAAATCTAGAAAGAAACAGAGGAGAAAATAAAGGTTTGTTTCTAGCCATTACAACTCAGAGTGCCTACTCCTCTCTTCCTCGATCTGGAATACTTCATCAAAAGGAGGGTCGCCTGGTCTTCGAAATAGTTGGTCCCCTATTTTGATCTCATATGCTTCTTCTTGTTCCAGCAAAAACTTTTTCAACTGCGAAATTGACTTACAAAATCTCAAACCTCTAGCATTCAGAATTTGAGTTCTATCAAAGACACACTCAATCATAAGAGAGTTAAACTAGCTCAAATGTGCAATAAAAGTACTTGGAGGGTAAAATTTAAATTTGAGAAAAAATTGAGAGTTGAGTAAAAAATTGATACCAATAGAAGGAAACTATGACTAGCAACTAGTAATATGGCACCAATTGGTGATTGTCCAACAATAATTAGCAAAGTTACATTCAGATTATCATCCAAACAACGAGATAATGTTTCCTGTATGATCGTATTAACAACACCAAAATAGAGGAAATGGTAGGCTTGTTATTCAACAGTATAGCATGACTTATATACTCATGTCAACCAAGGCATATGTGGATCTATTAAAATTTTAAATGAAGTTGATTGGAAAAATACGGACTTCTCTAGAGAATTAGAATTTCGACATGATAGTAGGTTGCTCAGAATTCGAACCCGGAACTAGTCGGATGGAGTAGATAAGTTCCCTTTTAAATAAAATTAATGTTAATCTTTAATTAAATAAACAAGTAAAGATCCCTCCCCAAGGTCGGATTGAAATTCCCTAGCATAAGCAAACTGCATGTTACATTTTGCATCTGAGTGTACCTCCTTTGAATAAAAGAAATATGGTTTTGTTGGCAGCATGCAATGAAATTAAAAAATGCAGGATGAACCTCGAGTTGCTCGACATAATCTCTAAAATGGGGTAATATAGTACCTCTGGAGGTATTTTTCTAACGGACTAGTTGATCTTTTCGCCCTAACGCTCCCCTGCCACACCACCTTTGTGGGCTTGCTTATTGAGTTCTGAGAAGACAGAGCTAATCTTGACAGAGAGTTCAAGGTTGACATAAAGCAGGTGTAACAAAGTAGCTAAGACGTTGTTGCGGGGGAAAGCATCAGAAGAAGTGGGAGATGGTCTGTTAACTGAATGACCCATTTGTCTACCCCTCCTGTAAAAGAGTAGAAGACTTTGAATACATCGGTATGGAAAGTGTTATCTTTGTGTTTATTTGAAGCTTCAGTTTTCATTTCTGTCTTTCAAATTTCGAAAATCTTCCTTAGAGTTCCTTCAAGTGATAAATTTGCACTTCATATGTGATGTGCATTAAGATTGATTCTCTTCCATCATATTCTCTAGTAGTTAATACAGAAAAACAGACCAACTTTTTACCACTCCCTAATTTTTTCAACCTTTTGAACAATCTCTTTGCTAAAAGCATCCATAAACAATTTCAGCAGTTACAGAAGAAGACATCTAATTTGGGAAGTAAAACAAACCTCTGTTGTGTCTTGACCTTTTACCATGGTGAACATTATCGTGGTCCAATCAACACCTATGAACTTTGTCTCAATTCCTCCACTTCTTGCTAGATTGACCCACTGCTTGGCAATATGAGTAACCGCCTCCTGAAAATCGTTGTAATCTTAAACCAATAAGTTTCTATTACCTTACGACCAACAACAATAGCTAACAAGAGAATTAACATTATTGATACCACCTATAACCAAAAAATCGGGTTATCTTTTACAGTTAGTAAGACAAATTTTGGGTAGTTTGAAGTTTGAATGATAGCTCATTTGTAAAGCTTGCACCTTCTAGGCGCAAGTTTTTTATCCTTAACAGATTACCTCACAACCATAAGTTAATAAATCAATCAGTATGGCTCAATCCCAAACTTGTTGCTGCTATCCATTTCCACTCTATTATAACCTCATCCATTCCATTACGAAATAACTTTTTTAATGTCATCTCCAGAGCAGTCCAGAATTAATGACTCTCGAGATCTCACATTTATCTCTACACTACTATATACAAGTCTCTAACCACAGTAAAAAGAGTCCGGGTATTGTTTAAACACCAGAAACAATGCAGTTGTAACAACAATCTGCCTGTAAGAAGCATTTGTTTCGTCTGTTCAACCATTTCTCAAAGTATGCGTCTGGATAATCCAAAGTCTTGATGATTAAATCATCAAAGATTTGACCTTTTAGAACCACTCTACAAAATTATGATAAATTGTATTCCTATAGTAATTATTTAACAGAGCAGTAAGTAAAGTACGAATGAAAACAAAGCATTCAAAGGTATATAGAGATACCGGAGTCCGACGAGTACCGAGTCGGAGCTTAACGAATCCAAAAACGGGTTTTAAAACCCGCTTCATCATTTCAGACTGTATATCCGATGGGCTCATTTTTCCGATATCATTAGCCGTCGGGTCGGAGTTAGCGGTTTCCTCCTGGTCGTTAAGATCGTCGGAAACGTGGATCCTCCGTTGTAGTCCTTGGGTGAAACGGGGAAATCTTAGGGTTCCGGTGGCAATCAAGAACAGAAAGAAGCAGATTGTGTAAGAAAATCTACGCATTTGATTTAACATTGTAACTAGTAATGTTTAGTGTTTCTTCTTTTTTCAATTTTTGGTTATATTGAGTGATTTGCATGTTATATTTATATGTTTGGGGATAGTCTGCTCCACGTGCGGAGATATAATCTCGTATCTTCGTATCTAACTTTATGTTCTTCGTGAGTTAAAGTTATGTTAATATATTAATTTTATTTTTCTTATCTTGTCATAATTTTATAAAATCTACATTAAGCTTTAGTTTTCTCATCTTGTCACAATTCTATAAACCTTACATTGAGTTTTTGCAATACAATATACGAGTTTTCATGCATTTCATCATCTTGCTTCAATACAGTATGTGACATCAACGTCAATCATCATCTCTCCTTAAATTATGAACTCAATAAAATAATTAAAACTTTCTCTAATCTTGGGTATAACGACCTTCACCTCTATCTTCATCTCCATCTCATGTAGTATGCCACTAAATTTACACTCCATGTACTTTGTCTTGGTCTTAGTCTTAGTGTTGTTTAGCTAAAACCTTTAGACTCAAAGAGTTTTCTTCAAACTTTCAGTTTATCATTAACTCTATGCGACTCGCTAATCAATATTGTGTCATTCGAAAGAAAATACACTATGACACATTTTTTTGATATGTCGTGTTAATTTGTCCATCACTAAAACAAAAAGGTTCAGGTTAAGGGTTGATCCCTAGCACAACCTTATCACAATCAAGAAGTGTCATAAGTCACCTCCCATTAATTTGTCGCAAGTATCCTTGGTAATTCTAATATAAGCCACAAGTATATACCTAGACTTCATATATTTTCAAAGGCCCTCTTTGAGAATTTTATCGTATTTTTTTTTTGGATCAATAATAGTTCAGCTACTATAATTTCATTGAAAGAAAAGAATAAGGACATGTTATTAATTTGAGTACGTTTCATAAATAGCAAAGAAAAGTAACTTAATTTATTTATGCTCTGTATCCATAGTTTGTCTAATTATGCTATATAATTATAGTTTTGTTTTCAGAGGATATTTTTATCTGCATATTTTGTTTGTCAATATACAAATAGAGTAAAGATATATAAATTATGTGTATGTAATTATAATGTTTTCATAACCTATACATATCAAATGTATCAATAAATTATATGCAAAGCTAACAATTATGAATTTTTCAAAAATTATATAAATCAAATGTATCAATAAATTGTATACAAATAGTTAGGATAAACATATACAAATTTTAAATTTATACAACTAGAAACAAAATTATACAAATTCTAGCAAAATTAATCAAACTATAAACGCGTTCAATAAATTTATGTAAATAATATAAGCAAACCACTAAATATTTATCATTTCGTATGATTTTCCTATTAATTTTGATTGAGCTTGTAATAAAAGGAGATAGCAGTTAATAAAAGCTAAAAGAAATAGGAAAACAACCACTCATTGGCGGTTGCTTTTTGCTCCTCTCTCTCTGTAATTACCATCGTTGTTATTGTCAATGGGATCTCCATTTCAAAAGGTTACTAGGCCGATTGTTAGATCCAAAATTATATATTATTACTATGGTATCGATAGATTCACTACTTCAATGTCATTGTAAAAAATAGTTCTCCTAATAGTGAATCTAACAATAAATTTAAATTGAACAAAACTCAGTATTTTTGAACATTTTTATATATGTGCAAAATATATATTCATATAGAACCAAATATATGTTTCACAATTCACCATATATAAATTTTGAATTTGTTACTATTTTATTTTATTTATAATAAAAAATAAAAATAAAAGATGAAAGGACAATAATTGTATGTGCGACATTTAAATGACTATATTTAGAGAAACTTAAATGAATATACTTATTAAGAAATTATTTATTATTCATAGAATTTTTTCTTCACAAAACCTTTATAATACAGTTTCAATATATATTACAGAGAACAATTTATAAAATATAAATAATATAAAATTTATTAATAGATAATATAATTATCACACACTTTAATATATTCATAATATATTGTATCAATTTCTTACTAAACAAGTATAATTTATATCTATACTATATTAAAAGTGTGAAGACCCTTAGAAATGTTGTTTGAATTTTTTGCCCTTCATTAAAAGACTTCTCTTTAGACAAAATCGTCTTTTCACCATCT
>JBCEWC010002587.1:0-33691 GCA_038996855.1 Solanum aculeatissimum
TGAGTGTAATGATGCTATGATGGCTTGATTGAGGGTCTTCGGGTCCTCTTTCGCCATATCACATCTAGGCCCCCTATTCGGGTCGTGACACCTAAGCATCTAGATCACAATCCTCAAATGCCTCACATGGTCCTTCTCGGTCTTGGAATAGACTAAGATATCATCAATAAACACAATCACGAACGAATACAAATATGAATAGAACACCCCATTCATCAATTCAATAAATGTTGAAAAGGCGTTAGTCAAACCATAGGATATAACAAGAAACTCACAGTGGTCATACTTCGTCCGAAAAGCTATCTTGGAAATATCTAATGGCCGAATCCAAAGATGATGATACCCAAACCTCAAGTCAATCTTAGAAAATAGTACAGTTCCCTGAAGTTGATCAAATAAATCATCTATGCGAGGAAGTTGGTACGTGTTCTTGATAGCCACCTTGTTACTACCTATAATCAATACATATTTACATGGATTCATCCTTGTTCTTTACAAACAAGACTGGGATATCCCAAGGTGATACACTAGGGAAAATAAATCCCTTGGTCAATAGATCTTGGAGCTACTCTTTTAGCTTCTTCAACTCAGCTGAATCCATTTGATAGGGAGTGATAGAAATGGGCTTAGTGTCCAGCTCAAGGTCAATAGCAAAATCAGTGTCCTGATCAGGAAGGACTCTCGGTACATAAGTAAAGAACATATCCGGAAACTCAAAAACCACTAGAATAGACTCCATAGAAAGTGACTCAACAATAGTATCATGAATAAAAGCTAAGTAAGCCAAACATGCTTGATAAATAAACTTTTGGATCCTAATATAAGATATCACTTTACTAGGATAGGAACCCTTCGAACCATTCCACTCAATCCTCAGTCTACCTAGCATGGATAAGGTAACGGTCTTGACATAATAATTAAGAATAGCACGATACGGAGATAGCCAATCCATATCAAAGATAACATCAAAATCTACCATATCTAATATAATCAAATCTACCTAAGTCTCGTAGCCAGCCAAAGTAACAAGACAGGATTGGTACACTCGATCCACTACTAAGGGCTCTCCTACTATGGTCAAAACATGAACAAGCACAAATATGAAATCACAAGTCAACACAAACCCCAAAGAGAAATAAGAAGACACATATGAATAAGTAGAGTCAGGATCAAATAACACAGATGTAGGGTGATGGAAAACTGAAATAATACCTGTGATCATAGCATCAGAGGCCTCAACCTCGGGTCTATTTGGGAAGGCATAGAAATGGCAACCTTGACCTCCACTCGTAGAAGTTGCCCCTCTACCATCAAAATGAATGAAAATATTACCTACTTCTCAACCACTAGTACGTTCACCTCTATTAGTCTGACCTCTACCCTGGCCCCTAGTCTGCAAGATTGAACCTCTGGCTGGTGGTGCCAAATCTCTGATCGATGCTATGGAGTATACATAGTGGGGCCCAAAATGAGTCTACCTAGGGAATTATCGAATCATATAATCAGGAAATCCATACCCACTGCAAGATCTAAGGGTGGACTACCATTGTGAAGGAGTAGGAGGGAAGTTGTAGTCTCCCCAGCCTTCAAGCCTCTGCTGGGAACAAGATGAACTCTGACCAGAACTATAAAAATCACGAGGACCTTTCCCGCCCTCCGAAGCTAGCAAGGCTACATAAACCCCGTGGTGTTGAAGTGAATCACCTCCTCTACTCATACCTCTGCCCCCTGATGAGGCACCCGAGTACTGTCCCAATGTACGAACCCTTTTGGGATCCCTATACTTCTCTCTCTATATCAACTCCGCCTCCTTGGTGGAACTAACCATCGACTAGAAAGAAGCTCCACCTTTAGATACCTAAAATACTGACTGTCTTAAAGGAAAAATCATCCCTCTCACAAATAGGCAAACTCTCTCCTCTGCAGTTGGAATAATAGTTAAGCATGACGGGCCAATTGATAAAAGTAAACCTCATACTCTGAAACGGTCATGGTGCCCTGCCTCAAACTCTCAAACCTTAGATGGCTCTCCTTACGAAAACTCCAAGTTAAAAACTGATCAAAAAAGGTACTAGAAAATGTATCCCAAGTCATCTGAGAAGACTCAACTATAAGAGAACCTATATAAGTCCTCTACCACTCCTTGGTTGGCCCACGGAGCTGGAGAGTAACATATGTTACACCATGCGTCTCTAATAGCCCCGCAACATCAAGTAGCTCTCTACAAAAAGTCAAGAACTCGTGAGCATGATCAGTCTTCCCACCCTAAAATAGAGGTGGGTCCATCTTTCAAACTCTTGTACTTATGTTGCTCATCATCAGTGAAGGTAGCTACTGATGGAATCTCAATAATCTGTGTTGCTAGTGGTTGCTCTACATGAATTTGGGCCATGGGGGCGTGCTGTTGATTTGGGGACTAAACCCTAACCCGAGTCTATAAAGTACCATATATATCAATTGGGCTACTTGACTACCCCAAAGTCTCAAGTACACCCAACACTCTCAATAATGTATCTTGGAGTAGTGGTGCTACAACAAATTCATGAGGAACCTGCTCCTATCTAGGATCCATGGCTAGCTCGGGGGAGATACCCTGCTCATAATCTCCTCGCCGATGTGGCTCCTCAGCCCCGACCTCTAGCTCATCCTCTGGCATAGCCCCTAACCCTAGCTAGGTCTCAAAAGCCACATCAGAAGTTGCCTCCCCTCATCCTGTAGCAGCAGTAGCTCTAGTCCTCTCTATCTATCAAAAGGACACACGAACATTCAACACTTAAAAAAAATACGCACGAATTGATTAGAATGAAGCAAAAGAGAGTTTCCTAATAGTTTTCATAGCCTCTCAACGATAAGTAATGGGTATCTCTGCATCGATCCTCAAGACTCTATTAGCCGGTCTTGTACACATGTGAGACCTATGAACCTGGGCTCTCATATAAATTTTCATGACCTAAAATTTGGATGTGATGACGCTCATCTAACCCACTAAGGTGAGTCAGCCTAAAATCTAAACAACTCAACATAATAATAAAAGCAGAATATGAACAGTCTAATAAGATAGATAAGCATAGGAAATCAAAACTACAACCTTGCCAGAACTAGTGTCATATATACAAGCCTCTAAATAAAAAAAACTCAAATGAAATACATGGCTCAAATGTCTAGTTCTCAAATTGAATAAAATATAATAATGAGTTTCTCGAAGGCCAACTGAAAATATAAGCAACTACCTCACAAATAATTTGGAAGCTCGATCTTGTAAAAAATATATCTAGCAAAAGGGACTCGGCTCACAACCTACAAAAATATAGCAATGGATGAGCACCAAATAATAGGATACTCTACGAAAAGGAACTAACCTAAAGTAAAGCAATGAAGAACACAAGTACTCTTAACTCCCAACCACAAACAGCCGAACAACAACTGATACGCCCAAATTTACACTCCGAATGAAGAGTAAAGCGGTCGTTGATCAAATATAGAACCCAACAAGAGTTAGGGTCGATCCCACAGGGAATGCATGAGAATATAGCTACCAGCGCTTAGTTCCAAGAATAATACCTATTTTTGAAATAAAAATGCATAATGTAATGGGGGGTTTATATGTTAAGAAGACTAAATTGCAAGGATATTCTAATAAAAACTAGCTAACGGTGACTACTGGAGTTCAACAATTAATTGCAAGACTAGGATTTCGGTCCCCATGACACCAACTTTGATATTCAAACTTAAGGATTCTACAATTTTGATCAAATACATAGAGTAAAGCAACCAGTTAACGCCTAATTCACCTTCCAATCCCTCTTAGGTGTATTTTGTTCATCACTTTCGAGTCTCATAACGTTTACCCTTTTTTCCCCTTTGCTATGGACCCCAGGATGCTCTCACCTTTCGGTCTCGAGCACATACACTATGTTAACAACCCTGAATTATTTCATAGGATTCTTTTCTGAATCACTACATCCCTCTCGAGTATGCAATGAATACAGGCCTACCCTAATGCGTTGACTCATTAAGATATAAATTAAATTGAAGAATTCCTACAATATATATGATGATCACTCTAGCATTTCACCCCATATTTGCCTATCTTAGTTAGTTTTCATGGTTCCCACAACCCTAGTTGTGGGTTTAGCCTAGCATAATTGAAGAAATCAAGTCAGAACAAGATGAAGAAATCATAAATAGAACTTATAATTGAATGTGCAAACAATTCAAAAATTACAATCACGAATGAGCGGATGAAAACCCACAAATTAGATGAAAAACCTTCAAAAGTTCTGTTCTCTCGTTCAACTCTGTCTCCAACAGTTCTTAATAATGAAAAATGAACTAAATATATATATATATATATATATATGAATATATATATTAAATAAAATATAATCCAAATTACAATAAGAAAGCTTACTTTCGACATGGTCAATGGCGACTACACGGATCATGAGGCACTTCACGGTCCGTCACACGATCCTTGTACTTTCACTTTGCATTTTCAAAATTTCCACTGCTCTCCTTCACGGCCACCTTCATGGTCCATGAGATATCACACGGCCCATGATGGGTCCTGTATGACTTGACTTCGCGTGAACCTTTGTATTTTCCATGGTGTCCCACGTCAGAGAGATGGTCACATCCACGATCCATGTGCCTTTCCACGGTCCGTGCAAGGTACCGTGGGACTTGCCTTGAGTCTTTTAGTGCCTCTTATGATTTTGGAAAACTAAAGTGTTGGCCCACAGTATAGTTCATGGTCCGTCCAATGACTCACGAAACCATGTACTGCCACTTGGAGTTGCACTTGAACATTTGTCAACTATTTTAATGGTCACTGCTTCAAGCACGTCATCAATACGATGGGGTACACGACCCGTGTACTTCTTCACGGTCTGTGACCCACTCCGTAGATTGTGCCTTGGTGCTATCTGGCTCCAGTCCTTTGAGTGCCTCCTGGCCAAGTGAAAGGCCATAGTCGGGCACACAGTCCGTAAGAGGGTTCACAAGCCGTGAGGCCTTCTGTAAAAGCCTCACTTGGGTCAATTTCTGTTATCCTTCAATACGTGGTACACACCTTTCATGTGGATGACTTCTCCATGGACCATGTAAATCCACACGACCCATGAGGATGTCCATGAGACCCTGGCTCAGTCTGGTTTCTTTATTTTAAGCCTCCATTTTATCTGAATCCATGCCTCATCCTTATTCCTAAAACAAACCACTAAACAACACATTAAATCCACAAATTTGCTTGAGAACTTGCAAAGATTTCAAGTTAGAAATGTTATCGGAGTTGTATGTTCATGACTCATCAATACCCTCAACTTAGAATTATTGTTTGTCCTCAAACAATGACCAAAACACACATCACGATACACAAATACAAGCCTCTAAATGAAATCATACAATAACCCCTAAATCAGTTACATTCACCCAGAAAGTAAAATCAACATGTACATACACCCAAACAGACTTACATAGCTCCAGTTAAGCATCACATCATGTTTAGTTGGTCTACATATGCTCAAGAACAAAGAAGATTAGTTGGTCTGGCAACCAAATAGTGTATGGATAGTGACCTCACTACAAAGAAGTCTCACCCACTGTATATGCATATAACACAGAGACTGGAATGTAAACACTCGCGCTCACAAAAGATTTTCAATTGACCCACGAGTACAAACCATATGTTTGCCCTTATTTTCACTACTCTAACTCTTGAATAACCTTATTAGGATCAAATTAGGACTTTTATAGCTTGTAATATAGGATCGAGTTAGGGTGTGGTACATTTAGGATCAAAGTGACTAAAGTTTTCCCTCCAAGACACTACTTTAGCTTAGCCCTCAATTCTCGGTCGCCAAATTCTTATTGTCCCCTACTCTCTTTGTTGTTGGGAGTGTTTCCACTTTTCATCATTCTTTTTTTTTTATGTGGTTTTACTCCAAATCTTTTCTTTTCTTTCCATTACTTAACACTTTTTTCCTTTTCATTTTTATTTGCTTTTCCCTCAGTAGCCACCCTCAACTTAGGCTTTTTGCCTAGGCTGAGGTGTGCAATGTCTTTTCAAAAGAACCAGGGCCAATATAGCCACCCTCAATTTAGGTATTGGCCTAAATTGAGATTCAAAATTTCCTTGGAGAGAACAAGGCCAAAGTAAGGATTCACAAATAGTCAAGGGATATATGTTGGGTGATAACAAAGAAAAGACTTATTCAGGCTCAACTTTTTGGTTCAAAGGGAACAACTTTATTTGGTTAGTTTATTTTAAGTTGAGTGGCTTCACACAAAAATGGCCTAAGATCCTTTCCTCATCCAGTTATTCAATTGTTCCAGTGAGACTAATCGGGCAAGTTCTAGTTTACAGGCGTGTCAATAGAATTTAGACAAATAGGCTCACACGTACATGGAACATATCTTACACTATTTAGTATTTTAACCAACACAATCATACTTTATAAAAATACCAATTGGAAGGTGTTTGTAATGCTCTATAGAGATCTCACAAGGTAGACTGGATGGGGTGCATGCAAATACAAGTGTTGGGTGGCTTAGTCACATACATCATGGGTTATTATAGACTTCTATAACGGCATATACTTATGCAAAAATTACAACCTAAACATCCTAGTTCTACTAGATACTTCCACCTGAGAGAAAAGAAATATGGCAACAAAAACTCCCAGGTGGCAGGAACGCCCTACCCCCACCAAAAAGATGGTGCAATGCCCTCAATACATAGAAAATAATAAATATCAAAAAAAGGGGAAGGACATACCTGAGATGCCCTAGGCGTAGGGCTGATCAGCATCAGCAAGATGTGACCCCCCCAGTGGGGTCATCTCTATCAAAGAGCGGGGCCTGGACAAAAGCACTCCTAGAAGCTCCAACTATCGTCACCTCATAAGCAAGCCGCTCCTGCTCTATTTGTGCCATAACAACTCACCTTTGGGCTCTAAGTGCCTTGCGTAACTGCTTCTCCTTTGCCTCCTTTGCATCCGACAGTGGGTTGTGCCGCTGAGACCTTTTTTCTCTTTCCCTTTACACCTAGGGGCCTCAGGTTGTGTCACAGTGGCAACAGGTGGTGCTGGAGGAACACTCCAATAATCTCCCAAAGATGGTGTAGGGGCTGGGGCTGCAAACAAGTACATCAGCGACTCTGTCGGAGGAGGTGGAGGTGGGACATTATATTTAGCAATGCGCATGGCTATCTGTTTCTTCATCTCTACGACCGTGTTCACAATATTAGCCACCTCCAAACTGGACACGCTATTGAACTGCTCATTGAAGTAACCTTCCAAGCTATTCACCTGGTTCTAGAGAACAGCTATCTAGTTCTGAAGATTAACACGAAACAATTCCACAGTTTGATTCACGTGGGTCTAGACCACCTGTGGAATCCTTTCAACAATCCGATCCACTATGGCCTGAGTTTGTCTCTGATCATTAACCAACCTAGCCAAAAACTCGTAGGGGATATAGACATATCCCAATGCCATAGGTGTCTATGAACTGCTACCCCTGGGCTACACCGATGCCTCACCCGTCGATGGAACACCCAAAAATCCCTCAAAGTCCATGGGTTGTTGTGGAGAGGCTTGAGGAAACATAGTCAGGCCGCCATACCATTGAGACCTGGTCCGAAAGAAAGGATTGTTAAAATCTTTAATTAAGGCGATGTTGACCGCTGAAGAAGGATAAATCTTCCAGTCCAGATAATTGGTGGTGGGGACACGACCCCACCTGCAGAGGCTTCTAATCAAATAGGGAAATGGGAAGGCAGCCCGGTCACTCAATGCTCAATCCCTCCTCTCAGTAGCAATAACCCATCCCACGTTAATAGAATAGCAGGCAATGAGACATGCCACCAGTGAAGCCTGCGGTAACTGGAGGGTGTTGTTATTTAAGGTGGGACGCAGACGGGCACGCAATAAAGACCACCAAAACTTAGACAAAAATGTTAGGGAGGGCTTTGTAATAGGGATCTGTGGGTCGGTGACCCAAGCAGCTTCTGCACCCTGTAATGCTATCTGTTGTGCAATCCATGACACCACAACAACTCTAGACTCAGGATCAGCCAGCAGCGCCCCCTCAGAAACCTAGTGGACTTTAGCTGCATAAAGTCCATCAGCTGGCGCAGTGTATTCGGCCCCATGTAAGAACCTGTTGATGATGGCCTTAGAAATATCAATTGCCTGACCTCAGATAGAAATATGATTCAGTGGGGCCACTTTCATGGCCATATGTTGGCCAAGTTTCTTGGAACCATCCCTCACAGAATTCAACAAATCAACTGCATATGGGGAATAAAACTCCTGAATAAGGACCGACCCGTAGAAACCTAAATTTTGGGCCATCCACCTAAACTGGTGGAACTCAAATGTATCTTTTATTTCTGGCACCACATCCAGGTTATCTGTCAGCACTCGATACTCTAGAAGAACAGGCCGATACTGGAACCCCCCAAAACCCTTAGTCAGCACATGAGAAAATATATCTTTTTCGCCTGGGGTAGTCTAATTGACTCGGAAAAATAGAATGAGATACTTGGTTGTTTCATTATCTGCAGCTCGAGAGACAGCATAATGGATGGCATCATCATCACTCTCTCGGAGTAAAGATATGCTCCTTCTTCTCATATCCCGGGGCAGCCTCTTCCTCCTCCTTTTCGGCAAGTAAGACCCCCTCGGTAGGCAGGGGGTCAAGTCCTGGTGATCCACTCGTGCCTGAGTGGTGCGGAGAGAGTGAGGAAAGATATTTCCTATGTAGCGGACCTCAGACCCCTCAGAAGAACCATTGCTCGAGCCACTACCCATCCGATGGCTGGAGGACTCGATTGGAGAATCATGTAAGTGAGACTCGAGCTATTTCAGGGAACAGAGAAAGACACGGTAAGTACATTTGAAACCTGTCGGATGACACGCGAATGGGTACTCAGACTTTCCCTATGGTGTAACAAGTGACAATAACCCTTAAGAGTGCTAATCACCTGGTCTATCATAGGGAAATTTCATGAATTCAAAGTACACAAATTGAAATTAATTCTATTGAAATAACTAAGAAAGAAAAATATTGAATACCACCGGACGGATACCTACACGGACCGTGTGATGTGCCACGGGCCGTGCGGTGAGCAATCTGACTGGATTTGGGGTGCTGGGAGAAGTGACACCTGGATAGGAACCCTACACGGACCGTGTGATGTGACACAGGCTGTGAAGTGGTCCATATGACATGACTTGAGGAGTTCTGTGAGGGTGCCCTTTGGACAAAACCTCACAAGGACCATGAGGTGACACATAGCCCCTGAGATGTACCGTAGGGGTAGAGATGGAAAATATTTGCAAGGCTCACTCAACGAACCATGACACGGTCCGTATGAAGGCACACGACTCATAAAGGGTACCATGGGGAAGCAACGCAGAAATATTCCGACACTCATCCTGTAGATCCATGGATTTTGCACACAGATCGGGTTCCTTGTACCAATCTACACTTATGTCAAGCCAAGCATGGTCGAGTTTTACCACACATCAACGAAAACACCCTAATTTTACTTCATACTCATGGGGAAATCTTCAAGGGGCCAACAATGGTGGAGATTGACAACCAACCCCTCACCCAACTCAATCTACCCTACCAAATCACTCATTAAAACCTAGACCATCAACTTTGCACAAGTACAGGCCCACACAACTTCAATTACGCTCAAAAGAAGAAGAAAACAAGATTCACCTACTTGAATATGAATGAAACTTGATAGTTGTGCGAAGAAAGTGAAGGTTCAGACCACGGGGTGCTCTACGGA
Organism: Solanum aculeatissimum; assembly: GCA_038996855.1. Classification (NCBI taxonomy): domain Eukaryota; kingdom Viridiplantae; phylum Streptophyta; class Magnoliopsida; order Solanales; family Solanaceae; genus Solanum; species Solanum aculeatissimum. Next base: position 9,806 of record JBCEWC010002587.1, read on the forward strand.
TCGTGAGAGGAAACTCTACTTTGTAATGAAAAGATAGATTTTTATAGGATTGAGAGAATATGTGTGAAATAGATGAGAGAAGAAGAAAAAATAGGGAATAGGACAAGTGAGGGTTAAATGTAAACAATTTTACTCGGTCAAACCGGTCAACCCCAGTTCACGGGCAGCTACATGGACCGTGACACATAACATAGTCTGTTTGGACTACCGTCTGATTCCCTTTGGTACTTGTGAATTTTCACGGTTGGACATACGGCTTGTGTGATATTACACGGTCCATTTGGCTTTCTGTGTGAGGGCACTTGAAGTTGTTGCCCCAAGTCAATTCTCACGATTGGCCTCACGGTTCATGTGTTGTCACACGGTCCATTTGGCCATCCGTATGACGTGACTTGGAATGATTTGAAGACTCACCTGGAGGTGTGAGTCCATGGTCACTCTCACGGTCCGTGTGATGACAAACGGTCCGTGTAAGGGGTCGTGACACTGACCTTCACCTATTTTTTGCAGTTTGAGCTCCAACGCATGTCGGGCCCATCATGGACCATTTCAGAGACCTCCGCATCACACCTGCGTGTATACCTGCAACTACAAAAACAATGACTAATGACAAAATGATTTTTTAAGCATGGGTTGCCTCTCATGAAGCACTTGATTTAACGTCACGGCACAACGGTTCCTTGATTACTCAGACTTTTTCAAGGTGCACTACCTCTACCACGGAGACTTCAGTAGTAGTACCCAAGTACTTCTTGACCCTTTGACCGTTAACCTTGAAATGGTGCTCAATTTCTGCTTCAAGCTCCAATGCACTATGAGGGAATAGTTGAACAACCTTGTACGGTCTAGCCCACATAGATTTGAGCTTTCTTAAAAATAGCCGCAACCTAAAGTTGTATAGTAACACCCTGTTGCCCACATTAAAAGTGTACGATGTGATGTACCTGTCGTGCTGGACCTTCATCCTAGCTTTGTATAGTGCAACACTATCATATGCATGTAGGAGAAACTCATCCAACTCATTGAGTTGGTCTAGTCTCAACTCTGTGGCTTACTCCCAATTCATGTTCAGCTTTTTCAAGGCCCAGATTGCCTTATGTTCTACCTCCACTGGCAGATGGAAAGCCTTACAAAACACCAATTGGTACAGTGACATACCAATAGGGGTTTTGTACGCCATTCGATAGGCCCACAACGCATCATCTAACTTCCTATCCCAATTAGTTCTAAATGCATTTACAGACTTAGCCAGTATCTCCTTGATCTCACTGTTTAAAACTTCCACCTCACCACTTGTCTGTGGGTGGTAGGGTATGGCGACCTTATGTTGGTGGACTCCATACTTGGCCAGCACTGCGCGAAAGATCTTGTTACAGAAATGGATCCCTCTATCACTGATGATAGTTTTGAGAGTCCTAAATCTGGAAAAGATATTTTACCTCAGAAACTGGACCATGCTCTTACTCTCATTGTTCGGCAGTGCCATCGCTTCTACCCACTTTGAGACATAATCAACCGCCACCAAGATATACCTCATGCCGTAGGAGCTCATAAAGGGGCCCATGAAGTCGATGCCCCAAACATCAAATATCTCAACCTCTATGATAGGTGTCAAGGGCATCTCCTAGCTTCTAGAGATATTACCTTGGCACTGACATTGATCACATCCCTGCACCAAGTCACGAGTGTCCCTGTATAGGGTGGGCCAGTAGTACCCACATTGCAGTATCTTCTTGGCGGTCCTGACACTACCATGGTGACCCCCCACTGAGGAAGCGTGAAATGCCTCCATTACACTCATCATCTTTTCCTCAGGGATGCACCTCCGAATTATCCCATCAGCACATGTGCGGAACAAGAATGGCTCATCCTAAAAGTACTTGTACACATCATGGAGAAACGTTTTTCTCTGGTGAGAGGTTAGGTCATCAGGCATGAGGTCACTCACTAGGTAGTTAGCATAATCAGTAAACCAAGGAATTAGATCAACAGAAGCTACTAGTACCTACTCATCGGGAAATGAGTCATTGATGGCTAACCAATTGTTACCCTTGGACTCATCCTCCAGCCTAGATAGATGATCTTCTACTTGATTCTCGGTCCCTTTTATATCTTGGACCTCAAAATCAAACTCTTGTAGCAATAGCACCCACCTGATCAGTCTTGGTTTGGCATCCTTCTTAGCCATAAGGTACCTCAAGGCTGGATGATCAGTGTTCACAATTACCTTCTTACCTAAGAGGTCGGCCCAGAATATATCAAATGCATACACTACTGCCAAAAACTCCTGCTCAATCATGGTGTAATTTCTTTGAGCTTCATTCAGGGTCTTTTTGGCATAGTAAATGAGGTGAAAGACCATGTTGTGCTTTTAAACCAGCACAACCCCCACAGTAATTCCATTAGCATCACATATGATCTCAAATGGGGTTGACAAGTCAGGAGCAACTACCACAGACGCAGAAATCAACTTGTGCTTCAAAGTCATAAAGGTTTGCCTACAGCTTTCGTTAAACTCGAACTTAGCATCTTTTTCCAATAGCTTGCACAATGGGTGTGCAATTTTAGAGAAGTCTTTGATGAACCGACGGTAGAATCCTACATGTCCCAGAAAACTTCTAACTCCTTTTACAGAGATAGGCGGCGGTAACTTTTCAATAACCTCAATCTTTGCCTTGTCTACCTATATGCCTCTTTCCGAGATCTTGTGACCAAGGACTATCCCTTCCTTGACCAAGAAGTGGAATTTTTTCCAGTTCAAGACCAGGTTTGCCTCCTTACAATGTTGTAGATCCCTGGTAAGGTTAAGAAGACAATCATCAAATAACTCACCCACTATAAAAAAGTTATCCATAAATACCTCAAGAGTGTCCTGGACCATATCGAAGAATATAGACATCATACACCACCAGAAAGTGGTTGGGGAATTGCAACACCCAAAAGGAATCCGCCTGAATGCGAATGTCCCATATGGACAAGTGAAAGTGGTCTTCTTCTAATCCTCGAGCGCTATAGATATCTGATTGTAACCCAAATACCCGTCTAATAAATAGTACCACCCTCTGCCTGCTAGTCGATCTAATATTTGGTCCATGAAGAGAATGGGAAAATAATCCTTCAAGGTCCATCTGTTCAACCTCCGGTAATCCATGCAGATTCGCCAGCCAGTGGTAGGTCGTGATGTGACTAACTCGTTCTTGTCATTGGCAACGACTGTCATACCCTCTTTCTTAGGGACACACTGCACTGGGCTAACCCACTGACTGTCAGAGATTGGGTGTATGACTCCAGAATCCAACTAATTGATAATCTCTTTTATCACAACCTCTTGCATGGGCAGGTTAAGTCGGCGTTGATGTTCAATGCTAGGCACACAGTTGTCTTCCAACTAGATCTTGTGTATGCATCTGCCCAGAAAAAGCCCAATAATATCTGCAATGGACCAACCAATGGCCTTCTTGAACATCTGAAGTATCCCCGGCAATGGCACCAAAATTTGATTCGCTCAAATTTACACTCTGAATGAAGAGTAAAGCGGTTGTTGATCAAATATAGAACCCAACAAGAGTTGGGGTCAATCTCACAGGGAATGCGTGAAAATATAGCTATCAGCACTTAGTTCCAAGTGTAATACCTATTTCCAAAATAAAAGTGCATATTGTAAATGGGGGGTTTACGTGTTAAGAAGACTAAATTGCAAGGGTATTCTAATAACAACTAGCTAACGGTGACTACTGGAGTTCAATAATTAATTGTAAGATTAGGATTGCGGTCCACATGACACCAACTTCAATATTCAAACTTAAGGATTCTACTATTGTGATCACATACACAGAGTAAAGCGACTAGTTAATACCTTATTCACCTTTGGTCTCTCTTAGGTGCATTTCATTCATCACTTTCCAGTCTCAGAATGTTTACCTTTTTTGCCCCTTTGCTATGGACCCCAAAATTCTCTCACCTTCTGGTCTAGAGCACTTAGACTAGGTTAACAACCCCAAATTTTGTCATAGGATTATTTTCCTAATCACTACATCCCTCTCGGGCATTCAATGAACACATGCCTACCCTAATGCATCGACTCATTAAGGTATAAATTAAATTGAAGAATTTCTACGATGTATTTGATGATCACTCTCGAATTTCACCCCACATTTGCCTATCTTAGTTCGTTATCACGGTTCCCACAACCCTAGTTATGGGTTTAGCCTAGCATAATTGAATAAATCAAGTTAGAACAAGATGAAGAAATCATAAATAGAACTACAATTGAATGAGCAAAAAATTCATGGATTACAATCACGAACGAGCGAATAAAAACCCACAAATTAGATGAAAAACCTTCAAAAGTTTTGTTCTCTCGTTCAACTCTATCTCCAGTAGTTCTTAATAATGAAAAACGAACTGAAAAAGTATATATATATTAAAGAAAACCTAATCCAAATTGAAATAGAAAATCTGGCTTTCGGCATGGTCAAGAGAGACTACACGGACCGTGAGGCACTTTATGATCCATCACACGATTCGTGTACTTTCACTTTGCATTTTTAGAATTTCCACTAGTCCCCTTCACGGCAACCTTCACAACCCATGAGATGTTACACGATCCTTGGTGGGTCTCGTGTGACTTCACTTCGCATGATCCTTTGTATTTTCCATGGTGTCCCACGTCGGAGAGACGATCACATCCACGGTCTATGTGCCTTCCCACGGTCCGTGCAAGGTACCATGGGACTTGTCTTGAGTCTTTTAGTGCCTCTTGTGATTCTGCAAAATTAAAGTATTGGCCCATGGTATAGTTCACGGTCCGTGTTACTGCTTCATGGTCCATTACCCACTTCGTAAGTTGTTCCTTTGTGCTATCTGGCTTCAATCCTCTGAGTGCCTCCTTGCAAAGCCTAAATACAAGGCCACAGTCGGACACACGGTCTGTGATAGGGTTCACAAGCCATGAGGCCTTTCATAAAGCCTAACTTGGGTCTATTTCTACTACCCTTCAATTTGTGGTACACACCTTTCATCTGGATGACTGCTGCACGGACCGTGTAAGTCCACACGGCCCGTGAGGGCTTGGCTCAAATTGGTTTCTTTAGTTTGAGCCTTCATTTTGTCTGAATACATGCCTCAACCTCATTATTGAAAAATACCACTAAAAAACACATTAAACCTACAAATTTGCTTGAGAACTTGAGAAAATTCCAAGTTAAAAGCATTATCGAAGTCGCATTTTCATGACTTATCAATAATTCTGCAATCAGAAAAGTTCCAACACAATATAATATACAATTCACAATAATATAGATATACTTATCATCTAGCATAATATCTCAATACACATGTATAAATAATCCAACAGTTACTCATGTCAATGACACAATAAGTATACAATCTCGTAAGGAATACAATACTAATATCAAAATAGGTATGATATGAGATGGAGTGGACGCCATGAGATATAAATAATGCGATACAATATCACATAATCATGATATATATCTGTCATACGATACACATCTACCAATTGCATCAAACCGAAATCTATGAGGACCACATATGGACCATGTATTCATGAACATTGTCGGCAAAGACATCAGCCAGTGCTCACTTATCTGAAAATGTCCTCAGACCCATCTGTAAATGACCTTGGATCCAATATCAGTAGGCATATTACCTTGGGTCACTGGTAGAAACTTCAACTAATATCGACTGGTAGAAACCTCAGCCACCAACACATATATTACCTTACTTATCTCTCAATTGTAGCCAACATAAGTATCAAAAGCACATATAATAGTGAATGTGGTATGCATGATCTCAATGATATCACAATGTCAACATCATAACAATTTCAATATTATCCCGATATCATATCAATCTCAATATCAATTGTATCACAATATAAGACCCATCTCAACATCAATATTAAACAATTCACAAGATCATATATATTATGAATCCAAAATTAACCTACAAGCCAAGAAATCACTATATGAATAATTACTCAAATCGAATCTCATGATCAAAGTCAAAGATGATACAACTCTAGCCCAAGGTACTTAATTAAATGCATATAACAGTATACATGGCTCAATCATAATTAACAAAATATTAGAAGTCCACTTCCCTTAGATAAGGTCTCAAATCATATCAAATCCAAAGTTTTCCCCTTCTTATGATACTCTGGATCACATAAATCTAATCAAATATAGCATCACAATCACATAACGAATCTAATAACAGTAAAATCAATCAATTCAGAAAAAAGGATAAAATGATAAACAAAATCATGCAAAAAAGGCAGCCAAAATATAAAAATTAATACATAAAAACATTCTACAAGGAGTTTAACATTGAAAACTGTTTTTAAAATGGAGTTAACATGAAGGAGAAATCATCAATTTAATATTAGAAATCAAAGTTCGAAAAATTCTCAAATTTTTTTATTAAAATCCCAAAATTATATGTTAAAAACATAATTTAATCAATGGAAATAGAAGAAATAGGTTAGAAAATTATTACCCAATCATTGCCTTGAAAAATCTCTTGAAAACGAAGCTTGAAGTTTGAAATTGGTGGAATAAATTAAAACTCGTCATTTAAACAAGCTATTGTTTCAGGAGTAAATAATGTTTTGCGAACGCAAAAGCTAAGAAACACTGAAGCTCTGCGAACGCGAACAGCTCATCCACGAACGTGGAGTGAAGGCCGCATGTGCTCCGTGAACATGGAGGCTTAAATAAGTTGCACTTTGTGAATGTGGTGGGGACCCCGTGAACACGAAGTAGAAATTGACCTGCACCAAAAGTAGTTAAACACCAGCAACAACACAGCCTAGGAAAAATAACCGTTAACACAAACCAAACATGAAATCCTACCAGAAATAATGTTTAGGACTCAGTAAAACCTTCATAATTTAAATTTGGAACTTCCTTGGCCTAAAACATGAGAAAGATCATTTAAACTAGTTTCAGACTCAAACTCAAAATAGTCTTGGAAGCTCTAAAATTTATATCGAAGTCATTTTTAGCATTAATTTCATCACTCGGAATCACTAGAACTGACAAAATTTCAATTTGAGCTCCCAAACTTCGAATGTTGACCAAAGTCAAACCTAAGATCCAAAATCAACTAAATATGCAACTTTGGACCTAAAATGTTTTCTAACTCCGAATTCAATTACACAATTCCTCCTAAACCAAATTCAGCATTTTGGAACTGGTGAGCCTGGGAGATGTCTTGGCCCCCATTTCACTCATGTTAGAGGTGTTGTTGGATATGTATACATGTGATTATATATTATTTATGACTTCCTTTAGTCCCTATCCCTTGTATGTGTTATTGTATGATGATGGCATGTGATGGAAGTCCTAAGCCCCTATCCTCCCCATAGCGTCAGTCATACTTACCCTCCCCTTAGTCCTGCTTGTTATGTGATCATGCAAATCTCTTTCCCCTTAACATCCCCATATCTTGAGTCCAAAGTCCCGTTTTCCTTTGAATTGTATGTTTAATTCTTGCTTATGCTTTTGCAACCAAGAATGTGCTTAATTATGCTTAGAGGAGTTTTGGGGTTCCTTCGGGTTCTCCATTTGTTGTGTCACGTCTAGACCCTAGGCTTGGGTTGTGATAGTGAGGGCTTGAGTTATATTCTTTCTCTCATATATAATATAGAGTTTTGCCTATTCAAGCAGGCAGCAAGTCAACATGTCTGCTTAAGCAATTTGAGAGTATATATGTAGTTTTTTTTATGGTTCTTTCATATTAATTTGTTTGTCTTATTTTTAGTTTTTTACATATTTAAAAATTGTATAAAAATTACTGCAAATCATGATAATTGACAACATAAAATAGTTTTTTAAATATAGTACATAAAAGCATAGAAAATATATTAATCGTGATAGTTGACAACTTAAAATATTTTTAAAATAAATTAAAACTTGATTAATTATTGAAACTAATCTATTGACATCACATAAAATGGGACGAAAGAAGTAACATATATTATTTAATTAGGAAAATATGCAAAAAGTATAGTAAATCTAGATAATTAACAATAGTAATATATCTACATTTAAAAATTAAATAAAAAATTATAAATCACAAAAATTAACAATATAAAATATTTAAAAGATATATAAAAAGTTTAATTAACACTCGATCAGTGTCACATAAAAATGGATAAATGTATAACATATATTATTTAAAAATGACGTAGATGTAATATGGATCACAGTAATTGAAAAAATTAAAAATTAAAAGACATAAATAATTTTGACTTTCGGAATTTTAACAGGGCCACGTAAATTGGGAAAAGAAAAGTAACATATATTATTTAAAAGTTACGTAAAAAGGTACTATAATTTAAAATATTAATAATTTAAAATATTTAAAAACTATATTAAAATTTAATGAACTTTCTAAAAAGTAACAATGCTTTGTGGAGCGATACTATCATCTTCTAACTTTCTTGGCCACAGTTGAAGGTTAATCATTGTTTTTGTCTTATATTCTAGAATTAGGGCATCATAGGTAACAACAACTTATGAAACAAATAAAAATTGAATTTGCCCAAACAAAGATTAGAGTGAAAGTAATGATACGCCCAAACTCACACCTCAAACGAAGTGTAAAGCGATCGTTGACCAAATATAGAACCCAACAAGAGTTGGGGTTGATCCCACAGGGAATGCGTGAAAATAAAGCTAATAGCACTTCGTCTCACGTGTAATTACTATTTCTGAAATAAAAATGCATAATGAAAATGAGGGTTTTGCAATAATATATAAACTAATTACCAACTTATTCTACTGATTAACTCTCTACGATGACTACTGAGATTCAACAATATCTTGTTAGACTAGGTTTGTGGTCCCCATGACACCAGTTCCAACATTTAAACTTAGGGCTTCTACGATAGTGATCACATATACAAAGTAAGCAAATAGTTAACACCTAATTTACCTTCCAGTCTCTCTTAGGTTCATATCGTTCCTCACCTTCCAGTCTCACAACGTTTTACTCATTTTACCCTTGCTTTAAACCCCAGGATACTCTCACCTTCCGATCTCGAGCACTTAGACTAGGTTAATCACCCCGAATTCTTCCATAAGAGTCTTTTCCTAATCACTACATCCCTCTCAGGCATGCAGTGAATACAGGGTTACCCTAACGCGTTGACTCATCAAGGTCTAAGTTAAATTGAAGACATCTTATGGTGCATATGACGACCATTCTCGACGTTTGCCCTAAATTTGCTTATCATCTTTTGTTATCATGGTTACCACAACCCTAGTTATGGGTTTAGCCTAACATGCTTGAAGAATTCGAATTACAATGAGATGAAGAGATCATGATTAATACTTATGATTGAATAAACAGCGAATTAATGGCTTACAATCACAATCTAATGGATGGAAAGTCACAAATCTTGATAAAAAGTAGCATAAACAATCAAAATATCTCAAGTTTCTAGTGTTCAGCCATCAACAACCTTCGAAAATGACCTAAAATAAATATATATATGACCTAAAAACTAATTTGAATTGAAATAGAAAATCTGGGCGTCGACGTGCATGACGACAACTACACGGACCGTGTACAGTTGAATGGTCTGTGTAGCCATCCGTGAGACTACACTTGGACACATTTCTTACACCGTTTCAACCAAACTTTCTGTCTCACACCATGGACAAGGTGACGGGTTGTGTACAGCCACACGGTCTGTGTAGGGTACCGTGTAATCTTCCTTAGCAACCCTTTTTGTTCACTCCTTACCAAAGATTCTGCCTCACTTCATGAGTGGCCAAACGGCCCGTGAGAAGCCACACAGCCCGTTAAAGGTCCCGTGTGGTTTCACTTGGTCCCATTTTCTTTACTTTCTCCGTCTTCACATTCTGCCTCATCTCAGGGTTGAGCCAACGGTCCATGAACCATACTACGACCCGTTAAATACACTGTGTAATCTCACTTGAAAGCGGTTCCTTATTCAATTTCAGTCAGACCTTATTCCTCCCTCCACGGTCAACTACACGGCCCGTGAAGGGTTACACGGATCGTTAAGCCTCCCGTGAAGAGACACTTGACTATTTTCAGCTTGGTTCACCATTTTCAGCTCACTGCCAACCTTCACGAACCACCGTACAGCCCGTGCAAGCTCATACAACCAGTGAAGGTGATTGTGTGAGGCTTACAATGATATTTTTCACATTTGTTGCTTCCTTTCTACCTGTTTCCATGCCTTAACCTGATTTCCTAAAAATAACACTAAACACACCATTAAACATACAAATTTGCTTGAGAACTTACAAAAATTCTAAGTGAAAAGCATTATCAAAGTTGCATTTTCGCGACTCATCAACACCCTCAACTTAGAATTCTTGCTTGTCCTCAAGCAATGACTAAGACACACAGTACAATACATAAACACAAGCCCCTAACGGAAGTCATACAATAATCCCCAAGTCACTAAGATTCACACCGTAGAAGCAAACTTAATATGTACATGCGCTGCAAAAGACTTACAAAACTCTGGCTAAGCATCATATTACATCCAGTTGATCTACTTATACTCAAGAATCACAATGGTTGTCTGGTTTAGCAACAAAACCGTGCAAGTATGGTGCCCTCACCACAAAGAAATCTCACACACTGTATATGTTTGCAAAACAGAGACTAGAATGTAGGCACTCACGCTCACAACAGATTTTCAACTGAAACACAAGTATAGATCATATGCTTGCACTTATTTTCACCACCTCAACTCTTGAACAACCTTTTGAGGATCACTATAGGGCTTTTATGGCTTGTAACTTAGGCTCAGGTTAGGGTGTGGTACATTTAGGATCAATAGTGACTAAATTTGCCCCTCCAAGACACTACCTTGGCTTAGCCCTCAACTTCTTGTATTCAAGTTCTTATTGTCCCCTTTCCCCGATGTTGTAGGGAGCATTGCCACTTTTTATTTTATTTTATTTTGTTTTTATTTATTTATTTATTTATTTTTCTGTGGCTTCGGCTTCACTCCCCCAACTTTTTGTTTCTTCTTGTTTCTTTTCATCACTTGACCCCTTTTTCCCCTTTTACACTTCCGCTTTCCCTACAATAGCCACCCTCAACTTAGGGTTTTTGCCTATGTTGAGGTCCACAGTGTCTTTTTAACAGGACCTGGGCCAATAAAAACCATCCTCAACTTAGGCGTTGACCTAAGTTCAGGTTCACAATGTCCTTGGAGAGACCAGGGCCAAAGTAAAGAGTTGCATATAAATAAGGAAGGTGGGTTGGGCGATTACAAAGAAAAGGTTTATTTATGCTCAACTTTTGGTTCAAAGGGAACATTTTCATTTGGTTGGTCAATTTTAGGCTAAGTGACTTTACACAAAAATGGCCTAAGATCATTTCCTAATCCAGTTATTCAATTATTTCAGTAGGACTAACCGGGTAAGTTCTAGTTTACAAGTGCGTCAATTGAATTAAAACGAATGGGCTCACACGCACATGGCACACATCCTATGCTATTTAGCGCCAACCAACCAAGTCATTCTCATTCATTCCAGAATAAACTAGACAATGTACAAAACGCTTAACACAGAATCACACAAGTTAGTTAGGACAAGATACATGCACACACAATCACTGTGAATATGGGCCATTATCATCATACAAACTCAGGGTTATTGCAGACTCTAATATGGACCTATACTTATGCTAAATACACAACCTAAACATGCTAGTTCTACTAGATAGACCACCTGAGAGAAAAGAAACATGGCAACAAAAACTCTCAGGTGGCAAGAATGCCCTACCCCCACCAAAAAGACAGTGCAATGCCCTCAATGCACATAAAGCAAGAAATATAAGAACAAGGGGGAAAAGGACATACCTGAGATGCACTAGGCATCGGGCTGATCAACATCATCAGCATGCGACCCCCTAGTGAGGTCATCTCTATCAAAGGGCGAGCCTCGATCGAACGCACTTCTAGAAGCTCCAGATTGATCCGCCTCAAAGGCTAGCCTCTCTTGTTCAACCTGTAAAGCAGTGGCCCATCGGCTGGCTCGAAGCGCTTTGCACATCTGTCTATCCTCCGCCTCCTTGGGATCCTCAGGAGGGTTGTGGTGTTGGTGGCATTTTTTATCCTTCCCTTTCCAGTGAGAAGTCTCATGTGGCGCCATAGTGGGGGCAGCTGGTTCCGAAGGGGGCACATCCTAACAACCATCCAAAGATGGAGCGGGGGCAAGAGCTGAAAACAAGTTCATTAGCGACTCAGCAGGAGGAGGTGGAGGCGGGGCATTATACTTGGCCATGAGCACGGCAATTTGATTCTTTATTACGGCAACCGTGTTTGCGATCTGGATTGCCTCCATCCCTGACAAGTTGTTGAACTTCTCATGAAAGTACGTCTCCAAGCCAGTTATCTGGTTTTGGAGAATGGCTATCTCTTTTCAGAGATCAGAGTGGATCGACTATGCATGAGTCTGGAGCACCTGAGTCATTCTCTCTACAATCTGATCTACTATGGCCCGGGTCTGCCATTGCTCATTCACCAATCAGGCTAGGAATTCATACGGCACATAGATATAACCTGGAGCCACTGCTGCTTGTGAAGTGCTACCCATGACCTGCTCCGATGCCTCACCCGTCGGAGGAATCCCTGTGACACCCTCCAAATCTACTAGTTGTTACGGGGCTGCTTGAGGAAATATTGGTGGGGCCCTATAGCACTGCGTTTTAGACTTGAAGAGGGGGTTGTTGACGTCTTTGATCAGAGCTATGTTAACCCCCATAGTAGGAGACATCTTCTGGTTTAGATATCGAGTAGTGGGAACCTGGCCCACTAGAAGAGGGCTCTGATTAGGCAAAGGAACGGCAAGGTCAATCGCTCATTGATGCCTGATCTCTCATCTCGATGGCGATGACTCACCCTGTATTAATAGGGTAGCGGGCTATGAGGCACGCCACTAATGAAGCCTGCAACAACTGGAGGGTGTTATCATTGAGAGTGGGTCATAAGGGGGAACGCACCACAGACCATCAAAACTTAGCATGAAATGTGAGAGATGCTTTGGTAATGAGGGTCCGTAGGTCAGTGACCCACGCAGCTTCAGCACCTTGCAATGCAATCTGTTATGCAATCCAGGTCACGACAGCAACTCTAGAGTCAGGATCCACTAATAATGTTGCCTCAGAAACCTGGTGGACTTTGGCGGCATATAGTCCATCAGCTGGGGGTCTGTAATCTGGTCCATGCAGGAATCGATTAATAGTAGTCTCTCAACTTCCCGACCCCAAATGGAAAAGTGATGTAGTGGGGCAACATTCATGGCCATGTGGCACCACAACCTCTTAGAACCGCCCCCATCGCATTCAGAAGATCAGCTGCATAAGAGGAGTAAAACTCTTGGATTAGAGTTGGCCCATAGAACCCAGGCTTTTGAGCCATCCACCCAAACTCGTGGAATTCGAAGGTGGTTTTAATCTCTGGGACTGCGTCTAGGTGGTCGGTCAGCACGACCAACTCCGGTATCACAGTACACCGCTGGAAACCCCCGAAACCTCTAGTCAATCCATTGAAAAATATTTTCCGGCCGCCTATGGTGGTCCAACGGCCTCAAAGTAAATCGAGGGTAGCCATTGCCTCTTCGTCATTAGGCATCTGAGATACAGCATATTATATGGCCTCATCATTGCTGTCTCAGAACTCATCCTCCGTGGCGTCCTCTTGGTGTTCCGGTGCGTCAGGAGTGGCAGCATGGGCTTCCTCCTCAAATTGTTGTGCCGCAAGCTCTTCCTCTCCCGCTGGAAGTGGGACCCCCTCATTAGAAAGGGGAGTCACAGTATGGCAGACCCTCCAAGACCGAGTTGTGCGAGGGGAGTAAGGTGAGACATTCCCAGTTTAGCAGACTTCCAACTCCTCAGACGATTCCGAGCCCGAGCCACTCCCTGTTTGCTGGCTGAAGAACTTGGTGGGAGAATCACGTAGGCGAGTTTGTCGGCGAGGACCCATTGTACCTGTAGGCAACAAAGCAAGAACCATTAGCCACCGTAGAAACCTGTAGAATAACTAATTTATGGGTACTCAGAATTTCCCATCGGTGGAACTAAGTGACAATAACCCTTAAGAGTGGTGTCACCTGGTCTATCATCGAGAAATTGCACGAAGGCCCCCTATGCAAACACAATAGACAGGAAACTAGGAAAAATAACTAACAACTATAAATGCAAGCTGGACGAACCCTACATAGACCGTGTGACATGGCACGGACCGTGAAAAGGTCCATCTGGATGGACTTGTGATGCTATGACACTGGTACATAGCTAGAATCTCCAGCATGGACCGTGAATAGGGTCACGAGCCGTGCAGGAGTCCGTGGTCTGGGACTTGTATGTGGAAGGATGAGGGGACCTAGACGAGACCCTTACATGGACCGTGGGACCATACACAGGCCATGAGGTAGGTCGTGTGCCTCATCGTGCTCATTCGTTCAAAGCTTGCCCAAGTCACACCCGACGGACAAGCTCATGGTCTGTGTGAAGGTACACGGTCCATGAACAGTGTCATGGGACGCATTGTGAACGCGTCTCAGAAAACACAACTCATAGATCCGGCATATAGGTCCATGGATCGGAGAGTAAACATACTTCCACACACATGACCCATCGAATACTAAAGGTTTACCCAAAAAAATGACATCAACTACCTAATTTCAAATAAATTTCAAGAAGATTTTAAAAGATTATCAATGGTTGTTCAAGACACCTAACTATTTTTCATGCTCGATTTACCCCATTATAACATAAATTACCGCCTCAAACTTCAAGCTTTTCCCAAAAGGAAGCACATGAAACATCAATTTTGCCAAAATAAAAAAGAAATCAAAGGATTACTTACTTGATTCTTGACGAAATTAGGAGGTGAGTGAAGATAATGAGGCTTCAAACTAAGTGTATTGCTAGACGAGGCGTGAGGATGTTTGTAATTCAGTGTTAGAGGGTTAGGTTGTGAGGAAGATTGAAAGGGGTGTGAAAGAAAGTTGAGAAGAAAGTATGAAAAAAAGTGAGAAATGGGGGTGTGTGGGTTAATTTAATCAGTCAACCCAATCAAACAGCCGCCGCATGGACAACTACACGGACCGTGTGATGTGTAACAGGCTGTGAGGTCATCCGTTAAAAGTCACTTGGCCAACGGCTAATTTGAAAGTACCATTAAATGATTGGCTCACGGGCCGTATGTTTACCCACGGTCCGTTTGGTATTTCGTGACATGGGACTTGTGCCAGTAAACACGTACTTGGAAGGACATATTCACTGTCCCACTACACGGTTGCCTTGACGGTCCGTGTGGATTTACACGGATTGTTTGGTTGCCTATGAGATGACACTTGGGTTGTTGACCAACTATCCTGGAACATGCCTTCACTGCCTCACTTAACGGGTGGCCTCAAGGTCCATGTGATGTCACACGGGCCATTTGGTTGTCCATGTAAGGAGACTTGGATTGTTGACCAACTATCCTGGAGGGTGCAGTTACTGCCCTACTTCATGGTTGTCCTCATGGTCTGTGTGGTGTCACACGGGCCGTTTGGCCGTCCGTGGTATGGGACTCAAATATTTTGGTTAACAATCCCACATGATAGGTTTACTACCGTGGGATGGGACTTGAAACCTTGATGAACTTACCTGGAAGGACGTGTCCACACCATAATCATGGACCGTGTGGTTTTACACGGATCGTGAACAGTGTTGTGTCATTGTTCGTGGCTCATTTTGCCCAATTGTTTGCCCCAACCCTCGTCGTATCTGCCATGGCCCACTGTAGTGACTGTTCCAGCACACCAACCTGTATCTGCAACTACAAAAACAACGACTAATGACATATGACAAGTAAAAAATTCAATTTAAACACACTTTTTTATATGTTTAGAACAATAATTACAGCATGGGTTGCCTCCCATGAAGCGCTTGATTTTACGTCGCGGCACGACGTGGATGACTGACTACTCAGACTTCATCAAGGTGCACTATCTCTACCATGGAGGCTTTAGAAACAACACCCACATATTTCTTGACTCTTTGGCCATTTACGTTGAACTGGTGCCCATTCTCATCTTCTAACTCCAATGCACTATAGGGGAAGAATTGAATAACCTTGTATTGGCCCGCCTATCTAGACATTAACTTACCTAGAAACAGTCGCAACCGAGAGTTATAATGCAACACCTTGTCTCCCATATTAAAGCTACGTGGTGCGATGTGTCTGTCGTGTTGCGCCTTCATCTTGGCCTTGTACAGTGCAGCACTATCGTACGCTTACTGACGCACCTCATCCAGCTCATTGATTTGGTCCAACCTCAGATCTTCGGCTTCCCCTAAATTCATGTTCAACTTCTTTAAAGCCCATAATGCCTTATGCTCTAGCTCCACGGGTAAGTGACATGCCTCACCAAACACCAATTGGTATGAGAACATACCAATAGGGGTTTTCTAGGCTTTGCGATAGGCCCACAGCGCATCATTAAGTTTCCTTTCCCAATCAGTTCGGGAAGCATTGAAAGACTTTGCTAGGATCTCTTTGATTTCCCTATTTGACACCTCAACTTGGCCACTAGTTTGCGGATGTTAGGGTGTGGCGACCTTATGTTGCTTGACCTCATATTTAGCTAGAACCGCATGAAAGATATTGTTACAGAAGTGGGTTCCCCCATTGCTAATGATAATTTTGGGAGTCCCAAATCTAGAGAAGATATTTTGCCTCAGAAACTGGGCTACACTCTTACTCTCGTTGTTTGGCAGCGCTACTGCTTCCACCCACTTTGAGACATAGTCGACTACTACCAAGATATACCTCATTCCACAAGAGCTCACAAAGGGGCCCATGAAGTCGATGCCCCAGACATCAAAGATTTCAACCTCCAAAATAGGCGTCAAAGGGATCTCCCGGCGCCTAGAGATATTACCTTGTCTCTAACATTGGTCACATCCCACCACTACGTCATGAGTATCCTTGTATAGAGTGGGCCAATAGTATCCACACTAGAGTATCTTTTTAGTAGTCCTGGCACTAATATGGTGCCCCCCACGAGAGAAGTGTGGCATGCTTCCATTATGCTCAACATCTCTTCTTCAAGAACGCACCTCCGAATGATCCCATCAACACATGTGCGGAACAAGAATGGTTCATCCCAAAAGTACCTGCGCACATCATGGAGAAATATTTTTCTCTGGTGAGAGGTTAAGTCCTCAGGCATGAGGTCACTTACCAGATAGTTAGCATAATCAACATACCATGGAATTAAATCAACAGAAGAAGCTAGTACCTACACATCGGGAAATGAACCATCATGGTTAACCAGTCGTTCCTCTTTGACTCATCCTCCAGGAGAGATAGGTGATCTGCTACTTGGTTCTTGGTCCCTTTTTTGTCTTGAACCTCAAAATTGAACTCTTGCAATAGTAGGACCCATCGGATCAGTCGTGGTTTGGCATCCTTTTTGGCCATAAGATACCTCAATGCTACATGGTCAGTGTGCACAATTACCTTGGTACCTAAGAGGTAGGCCCCAAACTTGTCAAAAGTATAGACCACTGCCAGCAATTCCTGTTCAGTTACAATATAGTTTCTCTGGGCTTCATTCAGGGTCTTACTGGCATAGTAAATAGGGTGAAAGATCTTGTTGTGCTTCTGACCAAGCACGACTCCCATAACAGTTTCACTTGTGTTGCACATAATTTCAAATGGGGCTGACCATTCAGGAGTCGACCACAGGCGCAGTAATAAGTTTTTTCTTCAAATTCATAAAAGTATGTTTGCAGCTTTCATCAAACTGGAACTTGGCGTCTTTTTCCAGCAACTTAGCCAATGGATGTGCAATTTTGGAAAAGCCTTTTATGAATCGGCGGTAGAATCCTGCGTGCCCTAAGAAACTTCTGACTCCATTCACTAAGATAGGCGGCAGCAGCTGTTCAATAACTTCAATCTTAGCCTTATCTACCTCTATGCCTCTTTTTGTGGCCAAGGACTATCCCCTCCTTGACCATGAAATGGCATTTTTTTCCCAGTTTAGGACTAGGTTCGCTTCCTCGCAATGATGTAGAGCCCTGCTCAGGTTAAGAGGACAGTCATAAAATGACTCACCTACCACCGAGAAATCATCCTTGAAGACCTCCAGGTATCCTCAACCATGTCTGAGAAGATTGACATCATACATCGCTAAAACATAGTTGGGGCATTACACAACCCAAATAACATCCGTATGAAGGTGAACATCCCATATGGACAAGTAAAGGTAGTCTTCTCTTGATCTTCGGGCGCTATCGGTATCTGATATACCCCAAATACCCATCTAGAAAATAGTACCATCCTCTGCCTGCTAACTGATCTAACATTTGGTCCATGAAGAGCATGGGGAAGTGGTCCTTCAGGGTCCATTTGTTCAATTTTCTATAGTCCATGCAGACCCACCAGCCAGTTACAGGACGTGACGGGACCAACTAGTTTTTATCGTTAGCAATGACTGTCACCCCCCTTTCATGGGTACACACTCGACTGGACTAACCCACGGACTGTCTGAAATCGGATATATAACCCCAACAACTAAACACTTAATAATCTCCTTCTTTACAACCTCTTGCATGGGCGGGTTAAGCCTGCGTTGATGTTCGATGCTGGCATACAGTTGTCTTCTAACTTAATCTTATGAGTGCATATGCCTGGCGAAATCCTTACAATGTCAGCAATGGACCAACCAATCGCCTTCTTGAACTATTGCAGTACCTTTAACAATGCCACCATCTGCGTTTCCTACAAATCTACGGCCACAATTACGGGTAAAGTGTTATTATTACCAAGAAAAGCATACCTTAAGTGTTGCGGCAGGTCTTTGAGCTCCACTGGTTGAGGCTCTTCAACAAAAGGCTTAGTGGGTGGTGATGGTCTATTTTACAAATCTAGATCTAGCTTTCTCAGCACGTAGGGTCTGGTTCCCCTGCCTTGCAATGCTTGCACCCTACCCTTATAGTCAGTCGCACTGTCATCGGGAAAATTCATAATTACCGCAGCCAACTCATCTACACTCAGTTCTTCTTTAACTGGAACCTCAGAAAAGTAAGTCTCCTCCGAATCTATGACCGACATCACCAATATCTCTCTGGGCCACTTCATAGATGCACAGACGTTGAATTTGACCTCTTCTGAGTTTAATCTAAAGATCAACTCTCCATGTTTCACGTCCACCAATGCTCTGCCAATAGCTAAGAATGGTCTCCCAAGGATGATGAGGACCTCAAAGTCGACCTGGAAATCTAGAATAATGAAATTTGCAGGGAAAATGAACTTTCCTACCTTTACCAACACGTAGCATAGGATTCCCATGGGCCTCTTGACTGACCTATTCTCCATGAGTAGACGCATAGTCGTGGGTGTGGGGGCTCCTAAGCCCAACTGCCTGTATACTTCTAGCGACATCAGGTTTATACTAGCACCCAAATCACAGAGAGCCCGTGCAAAATCAAAGGCTCCTATTGGGCATGGAATTGTAAAAGCCCAGGATCCTTGTTTTTCTCAACTAACAATCTCGTAGCAATGACATTACAGTGGTGGAGGGTACCTACTCAGATGTGATAGTCCACTTCTTGGTTACTAAGTCTTTCATGAACTTAGCATAGCTCGGCATCTGTTCTACTGCTTCCACTAAGGGTATATTGACAGACAACTCTTTTAGCATTTCTAAACACTTCTGAAACTTGTCGTTGTCTGCCTTCTTCTTCAACCTCTGAAGAAATAGTGGTGGCGGTTCTGGAACAGCTTACAAAGGCATTAACTCTGGTTCGTTGGACCCACTTGGTTCCTGAGTATGCTCATCATCAGTAGGTATCACAACTGTTTCCTCCACTATCTCATCAGTCTGATGCACATTGGCGTTAGCCACATTACTACTCTTCTAGTTAGCACTAGGTCAGGGTGTACCTTCCCACCTTTTGTTGTCACAGCCATGCAGTGACCATCATTTTTGGGGTTCTGGATGGTATCACTAGGAAGTGCCCCAACCTTTCTCTGATTTAGTAACGTTGATAACTGCCCCATCTGCTGCTCTAGTTGATTAATTGAAGTAGAATGAGAGTCCACTAACTGATGAATATTAGATTTCCCCACGTATGTCCCTCACCCCACATTTAGTCGCTTCCACTTTTTGTAGCACTTTAGCCATCATCTCTTCTAGCTTCGAGGGGCGACTACCATTATTCGGGTGTTCTCTATTCATAAGAGGTATGTATTCGGCTGGCCGATCATTTCTATAGTTGTCCCTATTCTGTCAGTTGTCATTATCTCTATCCATGGGTCGATCATAGTAATTTTCTCGTCCAAAGTTCTGACCTTGATTTTCGGAGTTGAATGTCTGGAAACCCCCTGACTATTCAGCAACTTAGCCTCTTCATTATACTCGAACCCTGCATCATCATACCTGGGAGCCATGTCTACTGCTTTGACTTTGTCTAGACCTCCACCCAATAGCTTCTTTGTCAGCAAATCCATCTGAGTTCGCATGTGGGCATTGTCTTGATCTCGTTCCTCTTCTTTCTTGCGTTGTTCTGCACTCATCCTAGTGAAGAACCCTGAAAAATCACCATCTCTCGTATACCAGGCTCTGCTATTTTTAGTCACTTGATCCAAGATGCCTATAATATCAAGATACATTTTGGCCATATACGAACCCTCACAAGATGCATCAACAATCGGCTTAGTCACAAAGTTTCATGACCTATACAAAACCTCCTTTAGATGATCATCTGTGACGTTGTGGTTTGAGCATTGCCTAATCGTTTGCCTGAACCGCTCCCAGGTCTTATATAAAGCCTCTGTTGGTAACTGTCTGTGCGACCCAATCTCATCCTTCAACTTTAGCTTTGCAGATGCTGGGAAGAATCTCTCTAAAAATGCCTCCTTCAATTCACCCCATGTGTGGATAGAGTCGTACGTGAGTTTATTCAGCCACTTTGTTGCCTCCCCAGATAGAGACAACGGGAATAACCTCAATCTGATAGCCTGCTGATTAACTCTCGGGATTTCGGATGACTGGCAGGTGGAGATAAAATTCATGAGATGTTGGTTGGCACTTCATATGGTTGTCCCATAAATAGACCCTTCAAAGAAAGCATCTGCAGCATCGTGCTGGTGAACGTGAACTTCACCCCAGCGGGCAGTGGTGGCAAGACAATTACTACATTAGCCCCAACACCATTTTTCTCATCATATCTTGCTCGTGGTTGCTGTGAGGCAAGGGGTTGCAGAGGGGCAGGTGGTCTAACCCCAGCGTGATACTGATGAGGCACCACCGGTGGGACTCTCTCTATCAAGATCATGAATACCCATCCCCTCATGGCCCCTGTTCTCAACATTTAAGGTCAACTCATGCCGCCTCTGAGCCTCACGCTCTTGTGCGTTCATTCTTCGAATGGATCTCTGTAGTTCTGGGTCGTAGGCGATTAGTGGTTCACGTTTACTGTGGGTGGCGGGCATGCACTACCTGTCTCCTGTAGTACTAACAAACAAAACAAAGAAGTAAAATTAGGAAATAGAATTATACTGAAATTAACACTAATAGACTATATCTTCGCCGTATTCCCCGGCAATGGAGCTAAAATTTGATACGCCCAAACTCACACCTCAAACGAAGTGTAAAGCGGTCGTTGACCAAATATAGAACCCAAAAAGAGTTGGAGTCGATCCCACAGGGAATGCGTGAAAATAAAGATAATAGCACTTCATCTCAAGTGTAATTACTATTTCTAAAATAACAATGCATAATGAAAATGGGGGTTTTACAATAATATATAAACTAATTACCAACTTATTCTACTGATTAACTCTCTACGATGACTACTGATATTCAACAATATCTTGCTAGACTAGGTTTATGGTCCCCATGACACCAGTTCCAATATTCAAACTTAGGTCTTCTACCATAGTGATCACATATACAGAGTAAGCAAATAGTTAACACCTAATTCACCTTCCAGTCCCTCTTAGGTGCATATCGTTCCTCACCTTCCAGTCTCAGAACGTTTTACTCATTTTACCCTTGCTTTAAACCCCAGGATACACTCACCTTTCAATCTTGAGCACTTAGACTAGGTTGATGACCCCGAATTCTGCCATAAGAGTCTTTTCCTAATCACTATATCCCTCTCGGGCATGTAGTGAATACAGGGTTACCCTAACGCGTCGACTCATCAAGGTTTAAGTTAAATTGAAGACATGTTATGGTGCATATGATGACTATTCTCGACGTTTGTCCTAAAATTTCCTATCTTCTTTAGTTATCATGGTTCCCACAACCCTAGTTGTGGGTTTATCCTAGCATCGCAGCGCACTACTGTTGTTGTAAGAACTCTCACACTTTGTCCTAGATCTACCACAAGTCTTCATATTTCTCCCATGTGGCCCCTCGGGAGATTGCCCCTTCCAATGGACTAGGAATATGGCAGTGGTTGGCTGTCCCTGTTTGCACTCGGATTGGATCTCCATGATTGTTTCAATGTCCTAGTCATGTGAGGCAATGACTACGATAAGTTCCTGACTTGACTGTCCATAGAGCGAATGATTCTTGTCCTCATGGTATGGCTTGAGGACGCTTGCACGGTAGACAGAATGAACCTTTAGAGATGGTGGTAGCTCCAACCTGTAAGAGACTTTGCATACCTTGGCAACAATCCTAAACAGGCCCTTGAACTTCCATACCAAGTTATGGTACATGTGTCATAACACCTTGAATTTTCTTGGGTTGAACTTTACCAAGACCAAGACCAAGTCTTTAACCTTATAGCTTGTGGGACGATGCTTACAGTCAGAGAACTTTTTCATCTTCTTTGTTGCCCTGTCTAAGTATGACTTGGCGGTGTCAAGCCGCTCTTCAAAACCTTTGACCATATGATAAGCCCCCAAATTCTTTCCTTCAAACATGGTCGATAGTGAATGAGGAGTTTGAGGTTGTTGACTTGTGGCTAATTCAAATTCTGTTTTGTCAGTGGCCTCACTCCTTTGCAAGTTATATGAGAATTGTGATACATCAAGTAACTTTGCCCGATCCTTCTGATAAGAGCTCACGAAGTGTCTGAGATAACACTCCAGTAAGGCATTGACCCTGTGTCACGACCCGGATGGGGGCCTAGATGTGACATGGCGAAGGAGAACCCAAAAGTCCTTGATCAAGCCATCATAGCATCATCACACACATCATCAATTCAGAAGCGCAGAAGCTAAACACATAACACATAAGCTCTAAGGGAATCGGGCCTTTGGACTCAAGCTATGGGGGTGTTGCTGGGAATGGGATAAATATGTATTCACATAACACATAGAAATTATCTCTAAGGGGACGGGTAAGTAGGACGCAAGCTATGGGGGCACACCGGGATTATGGGACTTTCCACATAAGCACATAGTTAAATACAATTCCCAACATCAAGTCATAAGCATAGTCAATACCATTCCATAATCAAGGCTCATAAGCATAACATTCCATAATCATAGTATTCAACAATTAGAAGCCAACGTACAAGAGTTTAGTTTGTCTAACAAGCCTCTACATAGATAAAGCGGGGCCTCGTCATAGTTTGAGGCTCTCCCTCAATACATAAGTAAAGTAAATAATATAATAAAACTAGGTAGATAGAAGGTGGTTATTGCCCTTGAACAAAAGGGCTCACCACAAGTACAGGTCTTCAACAATGATCACTCGTCGGGCAAAGGTAAATAGAGATCGTCACCGGCACCTATATGGTTAGAACATGTAGACAAGAGTATGGGTTAGAACATTTAAGTACTAAGTATGCGGGCATGCAAATGCATATGCACATGAACCTATAACAACCTACATGGCAAGGGCACATATA
>JBCEWC010002588.1:0-33689 GCA_038996855.1 Solanum aculeatissimum
GTATTAAAAATAATACAAATATACAAAGTGAGGTATAAAGGACATGATTGTCATTTGCCCTTTTTATCCCGGGATAACTTATCCCGGGATTAGTATACCACCCAAAAGGAGGGATAACTTATCCCGGTACTATTTGTTAGTCTCGGGATAAGTTATCCCACATTTGCCAACCAAACAACCATTTAAGTGTTACTAACTTTTTATCCCGGAATTATATTTTGTTATCCTTCACACCAAACAACCCCTTATAGTTATCTTAGATTTCAAAAACTGCAGACCTCTGTCTATTCCTGCCAATAAATGCCTAAAATTTGAGTTATTTCTTGTGTTCTACTTTTAATGTCAAAGGCAGCGTTTGTCTTTCTTGACCACTTGAATGTATGTCTTCATTGGTTCTAATCTAGCATCTATGTGAATCTGTCATTTTAAGCAAATGTATGAACCTTCCTTACTCTAAAATCTCTTTTGGGACTAATCTGTTAACTAAGAAATTGATTTGAAATGTGGTTTAAGCATATTTTTGAGTTTGGTTGCTGGAAAGTTCCTATTTTGTTTAAGTTCAAGCTATGTTTTTCCTTGTTTGAGTTCAGCACTAATTTGTAGGATGCTAGACATCTTAGAGTTTTGGATCTTCACTACATGCCTTAGTTTAATCCTCATATTTGACGTGGTTGTTTCAAGCTCGATTTTCGTTGCTATGAACTCTTTACTTGTCCTTGATCTCAAAGAGTTATGACTCATTTTTCGCTTAATTGATGTCTGATTTGATAATATTGATAGTCATTTGTTCTCAACCTGCTACCTTGTGGTTTAGACATGGAAATCTCGTATCCGTTGCATCATAGTTTGGATAGGAAAATCTTATATGGACTAGCTTTGCTTGAGGTCTTTATCGCTATTTACTTTTCTCCCTCTGTTAGCATGATTAAGCAAGTTTATATGTTCTTTTTTTTTTTTTGTCTAGTTTTGCTCCCCCAAATTCAGTCCCTTCCCTCTGTTCATTATATGTTTATTGCTATAACTTGGCATAAGGTATGTGTAAGGACTGATTCTTAAGTGTTAAAAGGCCATGGATGAGGCCAGTTTAAGGTTTCACATGTTATTATACTTGGTTCTTATCACTGTCTTGGGATGTTTTCACCCTTTCAACCTCATGTTTTAAGAGTTCATCTTAATATTAAGTCATCGTTTCTTCCTAAAAAAATAGCCTTAAACTTCAGTTTCTATCTCGTTTATTGTTATTAATTTGAGACTCTCTGGTTATGTTGGGAGATTTTGAATGAGACTTGATAGCTTTTGGTTTAATTTTCTATTTAAAATTCCCACCTTGTTAATTTGAAATTATCAAAAGGTTTTCAGCCTTCCTTTTATCATAGTCTAAGTGATATTCATATTTTTGTTGCATGAAGTCTTTGGCTAATTGATGTTTTGTTTGGTTTGGAATATGTTTTCATGTAACCATATCTTGCTGCTCATATTTGTGCATATCGTAGATTCTGTCCATTTGTGTATCACACATATACTCCTTCTTGACTCTTATTCATTTGTATTTCAATGGTTGTTATATCTTACTTTTATATTTGTATATACCACTGTTTCATTCCTTACATGAACATGGGTTTCTTCTTTTCTTTTCAATACTAGCAGCAACACATATATATACATCTCTACACTTTCATAATAAATGTTTGGAGTTATTATTTATGTATTTTTACTTGTTTTTGTTGCATGTGGAACCCTTTTGGAGTCCCAAATGGACTCTTTTTCCTCATTTGCATGCTCATTGGGCCATGGAGGCCCAAACCTCATTTCTGGGTCATCTTTTGGGAGATGGGAAGCGAATGTGGGCTTAAAGAATGTTGTACAGGTTTTCAGAGGCAAGAATTTTTTATGTATACACTGGTACACATGAAATATACACCATGTGTATACACAGCAGGACAGGTCAATATACAACAATATGCAGCAGTATACAACAGCAGAGAAATGGGCTTACATAGCCCCTAACAACTTGTTTGGATGGTGGTTTGCCATGGTTTCATAATGTATGGTATGGTATGGTATGGCATTGTACAGTACTGTACTGTCCAATGCTTGGATAGACTGTATGGGTTGCTACTGTTTAATGATAATTTATTGTTTGATTTGACTGTATGGTACTGTATCGTAACTTGAAAATTTACAAAAATGTCCTTAATTATTATATATATTAAATTTATCAATATTTTTTTAATAAATTTTTAAAAAAAAATTAATATATAGAATCAACCAGAGAAACATACAAACTAATATATTTTCAATCCAAACAAATAACACAAGAAAATGAAAAAAGTAAGAACTTTAAGAAAAATGAATCTAAAAAAATAGACTAAAACATGAAAGAAAAAATGGGAGTCGGAAAAGAAGTTTCAAAAGTTGATACGGAGAAAAATAAGTAATACATATATTAGAGTAAAGTTTAATAAATAATAAAGGATAAATTAGAATTATTTAAATTTAAATAAGGGTATAATTGGTAAAAAAATAAGAGAATCATGGGATACCACCAAATTGGTAGTTTCAAAAAGTGAGGGTTTTCATGGTTACAGAATCATGAAACAAAATCATACCATACCACATAATTAATAAAACAATCAAAATAAACGTGATTCTCTTACTAACCATACCACCAAAAATCACCATCCAAATAATAATGGTTCAGGCAGTGGCAGATTTTGAATTGGGTCAGGCAGGCCCAATACTTTATCTAAAAAATAGGTCGGGGTGTATTTGGGTCTGCCAAGCCTAAGTACTTTTGGCTATTTCTCTTTGTTGTTACTTATTCATTGTTTATGATGTTTTGTTGACACTAACATTTTTCAATTATTTTGTTTTAATAATTAAATTCCCCAGAATTCAACCCATTTATGTTAATTAATTGATTTTGGAATTTTGGTGTTATTTATGTTGGCATGATTTAATCTTTTTTGTGAAATCTCTTTAAGTTAATTTAGGAATTGTTTTATACTTAGTCAATTTTGAAAGAATTTAAAATTCGGCACCTTTTTTTCCTTAAAAATAATAATAAATAAATAAAAATCTTAAGTAATTTAAAATTTTCTAACTTAGGCTTCTTTAAAGTTCTATTTTCTTAAATTGATTTTTGAAAAGTTAGTCAAATATTTTAATCGTCGATCAACCACAAGTTAGCGGCTATTTTTGAGTGATTAACTTCTTCTCAAAAATAGAAATTGAACATTTACTTGGATCTTTGAAAATTTTAAAATTTTTCTGTTAGGTCTTAAAATTTTAATTAGTTTTCTTAATTTTTCTTAAAAAATTAAGTGGCGACTCTGTGTTTTTTTTCGGAAAATTGATTTGACTTAAATTAATTAAGTATTGAATTGATTTTTACGAAAATAACTAAAAAAAAATTTCAATTAACAATTTTGATCTTCAATTAATTTTAGAGGACCTTGGGCTTGAAGAGCACGAGTTGGGCTCGTTTTGTCAACTTAATGTTTAATGTGGAAAATGTCGATTTTCTAAAAATTGACTTAGACTTTAGAAAAAAATTAATTTTGAGAAAATAATAGAGTCGCTACTTAATTTTATTAAGGAAAAATCAAGAAAAAACCATTAAAATGATTTTAAAAAGACTTAAACAGAAAAATCCTTTTAAAAATTCAAAGAACGAGTCAGGGTTCAAATTCCATTTCAGGAAGGTATCAAACACTTGAAACGGTCGCTAACGCATGGTTGATCGACGATTAGACTTAATTTGACTAAATATTCAAAACTTGATTAAACCTAAGAATATAAAATAATTGAAGTATAGTCAATTTAAATAAATAAAATAATTTTTTTTAAAAAAGACTTAGAATTTAAAAGAGTTTATATCTCTTAAAATCTCAACTAAGACATCTAAGAAAAACATATATTTCAAGATTAACTAAGTGAAGAACATTTCAAGTAAAATAGATATTCATTTATTAATTTCTCTCTTTCTTTTTTCTTTTTCTTTTTATATTTAAAAAAACTAAAAAAAAATAACCTAAGTGTTTTAAGAACCATTTTAAAAGAAATATATTTGTCGAAATTTTAAGGACTTGAATTTCCAAAGCGAATATTAACATCATTATCTAGTAAAAATATTATAAGTATTTTTTTTAAGAAAAGGAGAAATAACAAGTAATCGGTATATTGAAAATACTTAAAAAAAGAGATCCGTTAAAGTTTCGAAAGACTTGGAATTTCTAAACTCAACTATTTTTTAAAGGAAATTAATAATTGATTAATTTGAAATAAAAAAAATTCTCAAAAATAAATAAGCAAATAAGATGAACAGTTTTAAAATTAACATAAAGGGTTTATCATTTGGGATTTAATTAAGTTAACTTAATAACAAAGGAAGGTTAGTATTCAAATAAATACAAATATATAAACAAGATAATATAAAAGAGAGTTGAAGAGTTTTGGGCCTTTAGCCCATTTAAATCCTGCTGCAATATTTTTGGGCCTTTAAACCCCATTTCCTGCTGTATATCAGTGTATACGGACGTATACAGCCACTTTTACGCATCCGAAAGCCTGTAATTTCCTTACGTACTCCATGTTTCAGCTCCCTAAAAATCCCTGTCTGCTTCCCGTCTCCAGAAGGTGATCCCAAGTCAACTCGAAAAGAAAATTGGGCCTAAATGGTCCAACATGAGATGCAAGGAGTAAGAAGGAGTCCAGTGGGCTCGAACAACAAACAAAAACGAAGAAAATCAATCAGCAAATAATATTTTTTTTCACATATTCAACTTAAGTTTTTAGCATAATCATTTCACACATAAATAGCAAATTTGAAGTAGAGGTAGAATTATTTCAACATAACCAATATTCTAAGTCTTGTAATAGCATAACAGAAAAGAAACTTTCAATACTTAAGTAAAATTGAACTCATGCAAACAAGAAAAAAAAAATTAATCACAAACTATAAAATTTGAACAAGTTGTTGCTTGCCCAACCAAGGACAAAACAAGTGCAAGCATAAGATTTTAGCAGAGGGAACTACTGGGCATATATTTGACACAAACTAAAATTTCAAAAGAAAACATTAATATTCGAGCAAGACTCGGGCAGTTAAATCTAATGATATGAACGACTAAGAAAGCTAAGTAAGGCACTTGACTTAATGTTATTTATTCTTGACAAAAAGAAGCATACCAAGAATTATAATGACCAAAACAAAGTAGATACCATGTATTCGAGGGTGACATGCTTAATTAGATGTTGCATCTAAATTAAAAGTCAATTGATAAACATAGGCAAAAAATAAATAGTCAATGTAAACTCAAATGCAAGTCCTAGTGATAAACTTTCCTGGCTTAGTACAACTATATCAACATAGCAAATTAATATTCAAACAAAACGGAAAGAGCTACAGGGCTTTATAACTTCGACAACAAAAGAGATCAAAATGAAAACTTTCAAGTTTATGCCAAAGTTGTATGTCAAAATTTTTTAAACAAATGAAGACAATCTGAGCCAGATATCAAAAGTCATCAAGTCATACCAATTTTAATATCGTTCGTAACTTATCAAAAATAAAAACCAAACGAGACCTTATACATGTGGGTTAATCAAAAATCAACTTAACCGTATACGATATCCAAGACAAGAAGCCTGGACAGAATTTTCAAATAAATAGCTGAAAGCTAATCATCTTGTAATCTAAAAGAAACGACTTTAAATGAGAACGAAATCTCATGCAAACCAAACTCGCAACAGTAAAAGAGAGTAAAGATTTGAATACGAAGTGACAAACGCTTAACGCCTCTTCATCAAAGCAAAATGGACAACAAACATGACAGTAAAACATATTTGCAAAACACATGTGAGGAATAAACGCCACCAATACAAATCAAGAGCAGGAATTAATTTACCTTGTTGAGGGCAGGGAACATTGGGACTTTGAGCTCGAACAAGACGACTCCTTGTTGAGTTAGGATCCCAAAAGATCGAATAGCAAAGCTTTGGTTGCAGAAAAACTCTCTGAAACTTAATGGACTTCTAAGTTTAAAGGAAAAATGTGTATATCAACCAGAGGATCGATTCAAAAACTAAGAAAAAGACCCCCTTTTTGCTGTGAACAAAGATGGTCGCAGCCTTACCTGCTTTGTTGAAGCCTTCGCTGAGGTGCTAGAGCTTTGCCACTTTTGGACACTGCTTCGTTGCTGCATGCTGAAGCCCTTCTGGGTTTTCTTCGTTGCTGCATACTGAAGCCCTTCTGGGTTTGCTTCGTCGCCAGTGTTGAAGCTTTCCGTTTCAAGCTTGCTTCGCTGATGAAGCTTTCTGGGTGTTTGTTGAGTTGCGCGTGAAGGGGAAACAAAAAATGCGCGTGGGTGGAGGTCTTTTAACATATGAGGCTGATCTTTTTTCTTTTAAAAAGATTTGGATCGGGTACGCGTTTTGGGCCGAAGGAATTGGTCTAAAATTGGACCAATTTCAGATATTTTGATTAAAACAAGGGCTAATTAGATTCGAATATATATATATATATATATATATATATAAAGGGGGTGAGAAAAAAAATATAATCAAAAATTTAATCAAATTAAAATCATGATCAAGGTCAAATTAAGATTTAAAATGTAATCGAATCGAATTAGTTGATTAGATTGATCACGAGATAAATTAATATAAATTAATTAAAGATCTTCTTGAAATCAACGAAACAAAATAACTAACTTGACTATTAAAAAAAATCACTTTGAAAATAATTTATAAATTAACTAAGGTAATTAACAAAAATAAAAACTTCAGAATGATTTTTGCGAAATCATGAAAGAAATAAGAACTAAATATGTGACTAGATATACATATATAAGAATACAATAAAAATATGCATATAATATACATATACATACACATATGTACATGTATATATAATTTTAAAAGGTTAAAATATTATCTAATAAAAAATGATGAAAATATATATATAAAATATATATATGTACACACATATACATATATATGATTTTAAAAGGTTAAAATATTATCTATAAATAATGATAATGATAATAATAATAATAATAAATGTATATAATATATATATACATACACACATATATATTTATATATATATGAACATATATATAATTTTAAAAGTTAAAATATTATACAAAAGGATAATGAAAATATATATAAAATATATATACATACACATATATACATGTATACCCGTGTATATACATAATTGTAAAAGTTAAAATATTGTATATATAAAAAGACAATGAAAATATGTATACATAATATATAATATATATATAGGGTCGAGGAAAGAGACCCTGGACAAAGAAATTTGACAATTCCAATTTTTGCATACCACATCTTCATCTTTTGAAAGAAGTTTGGTATGAATTTGAAGAAATTATGGCCGGACCTTGGTTTTGGGTTCCTACGTATCTCAGGTTACATGAGAATTCAGGCCACTTGTAGTTCAAGACACTTGATTTTATGCACGATTTTAAAGAATTCAAAAGTCATCCCAGTATCGAATTATGGAGAAATTAAGACGCTTGGAAACGAGATTATGAACAATCGTTAGAATATAATCGAGTTTTCAACATCGAGCTCGCCTACATATCCTTAGACTTAGGAATCAGACTGTTTGTAGTTCGACTCAATCGATTGAAAAGGAAATCTCTTATGCTAAGATAACCTTTGATTCTAAAAAAGTGACAAATAAGTTGAATTACGAAAAAGAGACTTGCAACCTCTTAACAGTGAATGTGATGCGCTTCACACCCATAATTAAGAACTTACAGGGACATAGTTTCCAAAGCTCTCGATACATGGTCACTCAAATTGAGAAGGTTGCTTCTGGTGAGAGATGAGATCACCTAGATGCGAAATTGAAGCTAACGTACTCAAAGAAATGCCCACACACCTTCTGAAAGGGGCGTGGTTTGATTGTGGTGGAAGTCGCTCCTCAACTCGCGTCTGAAGAGTTTGACATTCCTCTTCATACTATGTCCCAGTTCGCTACTAAGAAAAGTTTCACATTGTGCTGCATCCTATTTGATGACGTCCACACCCTTATCGATACATATTCGTTGAGCATTTGACGTCAGCTTTTTCCAGTTTTGACATAATCAGTGATAAGTTGATATTACATAACATATTGATGGACCTTTGGCAATAACACGATAATGACCACTTTTTTGATTTCACCGTGAGTGTGATATCCCTGTGAACAGGTTATGAATGCAATATATATATATATATATATATATATTGACGATAATACAAACATAATGACCCTCCCGACAATGAAGATATGTGATGGCCCTCTCGACAATCGTCTCAGTAATGAAGATATGTAATGACCCTCTTGGCAATGAACATGAACTGTCCCTTTCGGCAATGAACATAAAATGAACCTCTCGGCAATTTGAATATGCAATGGCCTTCTCGATAGTTGAACATGATATGACCCTCTCGACGTGAACATGAATTGGTCCTCTCAGTAATTTGAATATGCAATGGCCCTCTCGATAATTGAATGTGATATGACCCTTTCAGCGTGAACATGAACTAGTCCACTCGACAATTTGAATATGCAATGGCCCTCTCGGTAATTGAACGTGATATGCCCCTCTTGGCGTGAACATGAACTGGCCCACTCGACAATTTGAATATGCAATGACCCTCTCGATAATTGAACGTGATATGTCCCTCTCGGCATTAGAAACTCGCAAGACTTTTCTGCATCCACAAAAAAATTGTTAGTTTAAAATGAATTGATCTGTGTTGATTCTCTTGGTTGCTTGCTCTTTGTTTTGTTATCCAAAATTGATTGCTCTTTGCTGTACTCTCTTCGATTGTTTACCTTGATCTCTCGCATCTTGTTAGACACGAAATAAAATCGTATTTTATGCAAACTATTTTGATACATATACAACTATTTAAAAAAAAATTGAAAAGCAATTTTAGGCAAAATCACTAGCGAGTGTCATGTCATGTAAAACGTAAATGAACATATTGATTCACAAATTTAGCTCATTTGGGGTCCTTTCAGAAGGTTTGAAAGCTCTTTTAGGCTGGGAAGATTTGATATAGCTCCCCCAGAATTCATCATGACCTAAATACTTCGTAGTTGACTTCAAGTTTTAATGGCCCAGAAGATATTAAGGTTCGCTTCAAACTCTTAGCCATCTAGGGATTATTCGACGTAAACTATGAGCTTCTAATCAAGCTAGGTATATTTAACGTTGCTGTTCAAAAATCTGACAACACTTTATGAGATTTTTGAGGTTATCCTAAATTTTTTTTGTCCCAGTTAGATGTGTTGATGAGTCTCGAACTTGCTGAGAGGAGATTTACAAAATTTTTGAGATTTTCTAAAATATTCTTTCCAGTTGCAGCTTCTGATATTATCTTGCCTTGACTTATTGGAGATAAATCTTGAGAATTTTTGAGTCCCTCTTAAAAATTCTGCCCCAGTTGCATATACTAGTATGATCTCCAATCTTGACTTTGCTGAGGACGAATTTTACCATGAATTTTTTAGAGGATCTCAAAAAATTTATCCTAGTTTCCATTGTAGGAGTATGACTGAACCATTATGGTACCTACATATATCACTCTTGAGAATTCAGATCAAATATAGTTCCTCTCTTGAGGAATAAAGGAAAATAAAACTTAAATATAGAAATGACCGAAGCCGACATAGGGCGCCTACGTATCTCATTCTTGAGAATTCAGGTCAAACGTAGTTCATTACAAAAGAGGAATATTTAAAAAGGATAAGAGGATAAACGAAGCCGACATAGGCTGCCTACGTATCTCATTCTTGAGAATTTAAGTCAAACGTAGTTCATTACAAAAGGGGAGGTTAACGTTGAAACAAACATGATAATTGTTACAAGTAAAAACATAATTACAAGAAAAGAAATAAAGAAAAATCTAAATCTTCAAACATAGTATCTCTTGACAGCATCTGAGTTTTGGAATTCTTGACCATCTATTTTTGACAGGGTTAGGGCACCTCCTGATAGAACCTTACGAACCATGTACGGTCCTTGCCAATTTGGTGTAAATTTTTCCTTGTATTTATCTTGACAGGAAAAAATACATTTGAGAACCAATTGACCGACCTTAAACATTCGAGATCTTACTCTCTTGTTGAAAGCACACATCATTCTTTGTTGGTATACTTGACCATGACAAACAACAGTCATCCTCTTTTCAACGATTAAAGCCTAGTGTTCAATCCGATTATGAACCCAGTCAACATTGCTCTACTCAGCTTCTTGAATGATTCTCAGTGATGGTATCTCGACCTCGGCAGGTATCACTGCTTCTGTTCCATGTACTAACAAGCACGGAGTTGCACCAATTGATGTTTTAACGGTTATATGGTAACCCAATAAGGCATACGACAACAACTCGTGCCATCCTTTGTGTTTGTCAATCATCTTACTCAAGATCCTCTTGATGTTCTTATTAGCAGCTTCCACGACTCTATTCATTTGGGGCGATATGCTGTCGAATTTCGATGAGTAATCTTGAACTGCTCACATATTTTCTTCATCAAATGATTGTTAAGATTAGCTCCATTATCTATAATAATAGAATCTGATATCCCAAATCGGCATATCAAGTTGTCGCGAATAAAATCAGCTACTACCTTCTTCGTTATGGATTTGTAAGAGCCTGCCTCTACCCACTTGGTGAAGTAATCAATGAAAACCAAAATAAATCTATGTCCGTTAGAGGCAACCGACTCTATTGGACCAATAACATTCATGCCCTAAGCTACGAACGGCTATGAATAAATCATAGCTTTGAGTACGTTAGGAGATACTCGAATCAAATCACCATGTATCTGACACTAATGACATTTTTGCACGTACTTACAACAATTGTGTTCCATAGTCATCCAAAAGTAACTGGCTTGGAGGATCTTCTTTGCCAAGGTAAGTCCATTCATGTGAGTACCACAAGCTCCAACACGCACCTGTTCAATAAGTTTCGTAGCTTTTGTGGTGTGGACACATCTTAGGAGACCTAAATATGGGGTCCTTCTATAAAGAATTTCCCCACTTTGAAAGAAGTTGTTAGTTATTCGGTGTATGACCTTCTTCTGATTGGAAGTAGCACTTTCGGGGTATGTTCTAGTCTCCAGATATTTTTGTATATCAAAATACTAAGGCTTTCCATCTAAAAATTATTACATGAAAATGTTCCCCAAGTAATAAGGAATTCAATGGTGAAATTCATTTAGAAGATGAAGCTAAAATGAACCCACAATCGCCACTTTTTAATCAAAATTCAATGTTCAAGAAATTCTCAATTTCTCCAATTAAAAATCTCCAATTTCATGTTAAAATCAAAATTAATCAATATGAATTGAAGAATTGAGTTAGAAACATGTTACCCAAAAGCCTTGACTTGAAAATCCTTGAAGAATCTCTCTAAAATCAAGATTGGAATATTAAAAATGATGAAAAATAATGAAATCCGTCACTTAAAATATTAAAAATTATTTCAGGGATTTTGTACTCCACCAACGCAGACAGAGTTCCGCAACACGGAGCTCAAGTCTACACATAGCTCTATGAATGCAAAGCTCAAAGAGAATAGACCCCCATGAACATGGAGCCCAATTCCAAGAAACGGAGGGTAATTTTGGGTTGCACCAGATTCAGAAACTCAACTATATTTCAAAACTCAGAACGGACCCTCGAGGTTCATTCAAAACTTGATACACACAATTCAAATATGTAAATCTACTAGAAATGACATTCCAAACGCAATAGAACTATCAAAATTCGATTCTGAAGTCTCCTCGGCCCAGAACCCGACAAATCTCATTAAAACTAGTCAAGGACTCAAATACTCAAAATGATCTCAGAAACTCTAAAAATTACAACGAGATCATTTCAAGCGTTAATTTCACCATCTAGAACCACTGAAACTATTGGAATTTCAATTAGAGTTTCCAAATTCCGAATATTGACCAAAGTCAAACGAAGATCCAAATTCAACTAAAAATGCAACTTTGAGTCTAAAATATCTGTTTTAACTCAAAATTCAATTCTGTCAGTTCTCCTAGATTAGATTTCACATTCTAGAGCTAATGGAATTGATAGAATCACATTCTGACACCCGAAACTCGAGATGACCTCAAAACTCAAATTTTTTTAACTTTAAGTGTTGAAAACTCTTTCTTTAGAAAAAATCCAACTTTTCACGAGGTTTTCAAAATTTGACTTTTTAACTCATCTAAAAATAATTCAAAGTAACTTTCAGGAAGGGTAAATTGATAACTTAGCTAAAAATTCCAAAAATAACCATCAAGGTCATTACACATGAATCCTAATTTTTATGATTTCATGTACTGCCTGTTGTATTGATTAGATTGAGAAAGTGATTGTGAATGTTCACTTTAAAGGAATTGAGTCCTACTAGAACATGAGGATTATTTTACATGTTTTTATATGACGAATATCTTACATGTCTTTGTGTGATGGGCATGATTGATCGAAGTCTAATGACCATTTGAGTTAGAGTCTTGTATGATTTGGTGAGTCTTGATGGCATGCACGATTGATAGTCCTGATTTGTCGATTTATTGAGTGATTAAATGATGTTTTATTGGAGATAATATAAAAAGTTGATTGAGTTGATTGATATGAGCATATTTAGTCTTGGGAGGAGTATTGATCATAGATATGGTCATGAGTAAGTAATAACTCCAACCCCATAAACTACGTTGTCAGCATAGGATAGGGGCTATCTTGTGTCCCAAAAAGATGTACATTGATTGTGGATCCAAGATTGGTTTGCTCGTCTCTTACCTTGGGAAGTATTGAACGAGTGTGATAACGACATCATTTTCGTTGTGCATCATCAATCAAAGGTGGTGAGATTATTATCAGTTAAGAGAAACTTCCAAGAAAGCATGATGGTATATATTATGTTTTCTTTGGATGAGTTTCATATTATTGAGTCTATTTTCAAAGCATAACTTTTTCTTAAAACTTGCATGTTCACTGAGTTGAATTGATTGCTGAGTTGAGTATCTTTGATTATGTCCTATCCTTTCTTAGCTATTTTACATATCAGTATATTCAATGTACTAATGTTCATTTGGGCGTGCATCATTAATGATGAAAATACAGGTGATAGAGGTCTTTAGCAAGCACATCGTTCAAGTCCAATTTCTTGTTCCCAGATCCGGTGAGCCCTCCTTACTATTCAGATGAACCTTTTTCATCTTTATTTGAGTAGTATATTTCCTTGAGGTAGTCTGGTACTTGTCTTGGCACCTTCTAGACTTCGATTAAAGGCTTTATAGATGTTGATCAATGATGGTTGATTGTTATTTATTTTTCAACTTTTGTTCCTTGGAAATTATTATTGATATGAGGATTTAGTCAATTAATTTATTCTTAGCTTTACTTGAGTATACCGCTATTGAGTGTGACA
Organism: Solanum aculeatissimum; assembly: GCA_038996855.1. NCBI lineage: Eukaryota > Viridiplantae > Streptophyta > Magnoliopsida > Solanales > Solanaceae > Solanum > Solanum aculeatissimum. Next base: position 13,462 of record JBCEWC010002588.1, read on the forward strand.
TGATCATGAGACCAAATTGTTCTCTTGAGAAATTAGTGATAATTCTCCAAGTGCTGATCACGTCAAGGGTAACCTCCCAGGACGTGACATCTTTGGAGACTTTAGACCTCGTAAAGTAAATGTTTGGTCGTTTTTCTCAACACAAATTAGTTTTATTTGCCTATTATAGAAAAATAACTCAAAAGAAAAATAGGTTAGTATCTTGCACAATAGATAATGCAAAATATCACAAAGTGAAATATACACATAAGAATTATTTCATTTGAAGACACGTTATTCCATCGATACAGGGAGATAACAAAATAGAAAAAAATTTATCTATTTTATTTGGGATTTTTGAATCAGGAGCATTGACTTGCATTGAGCCTGGGTTTTCTAGCACCTTTTATAATGTATTTCAACATATGTTGATGTGAAATGTATATTTCAAAGGATGAGGAGAAAATCAAGCTTTCAAAAAGTAGGGACCGAGCTTTGAAAGTCTACCTATATATCTCGCGAAGGAAAAATCAAGCCCTACGTGGTTCGACTAATTTGAATCTTTTTTAAAATGAAATAGAAAATCCACTTTTTGTCATATGAGAGTAAGATTTTAGAATTTTGGGAGCATAATTCAAATTTTATTGAGATACTCAAGACTCAAGGAGTGTTTGGACAAACTTTGATAGTGACTTGATTTTTGTGCCTAAGAGGTTCTAAAGAAATCTTTTCGAAAGGAGTGGACTAGCACGTCTTCAAATAAATCAACATATTCACACACAAACAATTATGAAATATAACACTTAAATAGTTATTGTGCGTCCTAAACAAGTACATGACCCTTTTGTGTCAAGGGTAAGCCTAACTATTTGAAAGATGTATTATATAATTTGAAATGTTTCATTGCCCCAAAATATATATCATACAAGTTTTATAAACAAACTGAATAGAAATACATAAATATGAGAAAAAGGGTTACAAAAAATCAATCTCACACAGGGGTATAGTCCTAAACTAAGCCTTCGTGAAAGATGTCTTCTTCTTGAACTTTTTGGCATTTTCGAGCATCTTTGGATGAAGTAGTACCTCGTTAAGATCCTTCTTTGACTAAACTAAGTTATTAAAATAAACTTCCAACCCCAAGGGACAATGGTTTGTCAAATAACATATACATCATTCAAATATGAACACATAAGCATCATTTAGATTGGAGGTCGTTTTGAACTTAAAGTGGTCTTTCTAATGGGTCCAACACACCTTGAGTGTTGAATCATCTTAGGTAAATGCTCCTAAAAGTGATTTGGTTTCGCTCTGGTTTAGGTATCTAAGAGTGGGCTTTGAGAGACCTGGGGACAAGCGGACTACTTGGATTGAAAATTATGACAATCATTGGACGCGTTATGAATTAATACATTGTCACTTTTTTCAAAAAAGAATCAAGTATTTAAAAGTCCGACTATGAGATCGCAAAACCATCATTTTAAATACATAAAATAATATGCTCAGGTACATGACAGAAAATAACTCATATATATTAAATACAATAGAAACATATATTTAATAAATGAATCATATACATGAAATATTTTGACTAGATACATGATAGAATCATATCAAATTCACTAAATGAAACATACTACATACCATATGATTATAAAGTTTTTCATGCCCTTCTTCGTCTTTTCTCACTCTTCACTGAAAAATAATATAAACTAGGGCCAAAAACAATAGTACAATCATTTGTCAAGTCTTAAATCCTTATTTAGGCACAAGGAGCCAGAAAAAGAGCTTTACACTAGCCACATTTCCTTGGCACTACACGAGTCAAACTCAAAGTTCAAGCGATTTCACCAATCAGATAACTCAGTAACACAAAGACAAGAAGCACTAATCAAATCAAACAAAAGATAAAAGAGTAGGTAGTCATAAAAATATTTTTAAGGAATTTCAAAATCAAACAACGTTGAACTTAATTTGCATAATTTTAAAGTGAAAAAACTGAACTCTATCACAGCTCATAACTTTAAATGATGTCTGATGTTTGACTAGTAAGAAACCTCTAAATTTAGTGTTGTAGTTTTATATTCAATTTTGAGATTTTTAACAGAAAAATCATGTTGGAGAGGATGAAGGAAGAGAGAGAATTTAGTGGAGGACATGGGGGGGTGGGAGAGATAGTCAATGGAGGAGGTTGATGAAAGAGAAAGATATTTGATTCGCATTGCAACATTTTATGGGGATGTTTAAATGTACATATAATTAATCAAACCTAGTTTTAAGGAATGTATGTATTTGATTATATTTTTATTAATATATGATACAAAATAATTAATTAATAATAATATATAAAATTATTTGATAGTAAAAAATAAGATTAGTATATATGATAATAATGTTTGAGTGATAATAGTTTAGCTTTATTATGTTTAATTCCCAAAATAAGTAAATTGGCCCAAATAAAACATGCTACAACCAGGAAACTCGACGGGCCAGATCCATCTAATGTGATTATCAATCCCACGTGAGCTAGACCATTGGCCTTTTTGGTGTATGTGAGTTACTAGGGGCAAGTTTCACAATAGCACCCCATTTTTGCTAAATACAAATTAAAAACTATCCTTCAAATAAATCATCTCGAAATTAAAATTCTATTTTTTATGTGAATTCAAAATTAAAATGAAATCTCATTCAAATTATATTATAAACGAACACCATTTTTATTCAAACATCAAATTTAAAATTCAAACTGCATTTTAAATGGCCCTTTAGAATATGTTACGCTACTAGTCAAAATGGTAAGTATTAAAAGGACACTCAAAATCATTCGAAAATCAGGTCATAATTGATATTCCTAAGAATATGAATGGTTGACCAATTAATTATACATCCCAAGTGTAAGAAATTATTTATTCGTTTATCCCACTTTCTCTTTTCTTATTTCGTGCATGACTTAGCATCACTATTCTATAATACTCTATTCGATGTATTGATACCATAGTTGTATTATATGGGACTAAAATTTATCTTCTGTGATATTTTGTTAGTATATTAATATCCTATCGATATCATATAGGATTGTGTCAATTTTTAAATAAATAAATAAGAGAAAATTATTAAAGTGCAATCTTATATATTAAAATCACAATTTTATTTATTAAACTCTAAACTCTGATGGTATATATATACTTTGATGGTATCAAACAGTTTCATTAAGTGTTGTCACTTTCTTCTTGATACTATTAGAGTATATATACATTCTCATGATATCAAATGCACGAAAATAAATAAAAATATAAGGTATAAAAGTAAGACATAACCGCTTATAAATAATATTTTTTTTAAATTATAAGTATTATTTTTCTATTTATAAACTTTAAATCTTAAATTCATATATTCTCCGCCCAGCATAGGGCCGGAGAAGCCGTGTATGGTGCAATATTTATATGGAGAATTAGTCTCAACCACTCCACTTGGGTTGTTGAGTGGATCAGATCAAAGAAACACATATTTACTAATCATTTCATTGAAAGTGACTTTCCAATTTTGGTTATACTTTTTGACCAAAATTTTGGAGAAATTAAACACCTATGGAACAGCAAATGTTAGGTAGCCCAAACATTTATTTGCAGTGACTTTTATTGAAAAACTTTAGCAAAAAGTCGCATCCCTTTGTAGCTCTAAGAGCCTCTTTAGATTAGCTCATTATACATTGTTAATTCAGATTTATTTGTTAAATATTTTGATTGGTCATTTTTGAAAAATTAAAAAGAATAATTTAATTTTTTCTAGTGGTCTCACTAACTCAATGAAGTGAGATTTTTAAAAACATGATAAGAAAAATGAGCTCTCAATTATTAATGTTAAAAAATATAGCGAGTAAATATATTTGAAATTCTATCAATTAATAAAGGCAAAATAGTAAATTCACGTTACCAAACATTATTTTCTTAATAGTTGTGCCAAGTCAAAATTTGACTAGTAAATCATACAAAGAAGGTAAGTAATTAAGAAATTTTATATGATATAATGTATATGTGCCTTGTATTCATCATTAGTTATTTATTTTTAACCAAAATTATAATTTATTCTTTATTTTAAAAGAATAGGTCAATTTATAAAGAAGGAATGTGCATGCTTAGAAATCTTTTTCGATACTTAAATTTTATATTATTTTCCTAAATAGTCACTCACGTTATGAAAATTCCTTGTACAAATCACTTTTATTTAATCAAAGAAAATAATATCACCCAGTTATTACTATTTCTCTCAAAAATATATAAAATACCTCAAAGATTCCTTCTATTCTAGTTGACATGCCAGGTCATTAAACCATCATTTAAAAAAATAATAATACTTATTTAACTCATCAAACTTATATCTCTATAAAAATATGTATAAATTAATTTTTGGAGATTATATTAAAAAATCATAAATAATATAATTTCCTACAAATTTTTCTACCAAATAAAATCCAAGGGAAAAAATCTTTCTACGTAATTTTTACTTAAGGAATTTTGAAATTCCAAAGCTAATTACTGAAAAGGGAAATTCTCCATTTAAATCCAGTTCTCACAATTTACCAAGTTCAACTTAGTCAATCAACAATTACTCAATCATTTTAAGTCACAAACAAAGGAAATACAATGTTCAAATACGGTTAATAAGGTTCAAGGATCCATTTGCCTCAATCAATATCCAAGTCAAGCAAAGACTGGAGTTTTTCCCCTCAATAACTTAAGCTTTCAAAAAGTATCAAAATTCATATTCGTCATTTTAAAACTTTGGATTTCAGTTTCAATCAATCAAATAGTTCAAAATAGGCCCAAAACAACTTACAGAAGGGTAAAATAGTAATTTTTACAGATAAGGCAAAAAATGACCAACTAGGTAATTACATTATTCACCACTAAAAATAAATTTTATCCTCAAACATAAAGAAAAGAGGAGTACCTGAAGCCTCAAGATATCTAGCCTGCATATCCGACTCCAACTCCCAAGTAGCCTCATCAACAGAACTGTACCGCCACTGAACCTTCACAGAAGGTATACCTTTGGATCTCAATCTCCAAACATGTCTGTCCAATATAGCTATAGGCTCATCAATATAGGACAAATATGAACCCAACTCAACAGAGTCATGAGAGATCACATGAAACTCATCTAGAATATACTGGCAAAACATAGAAACATGAAAAATAGGATGAACAGATGATAATCTCGGTGGTAATACCAGCTTATAGACAACCTTACCAACTCTCTTCAAAATCTCAAATGGGCCAATGAATCTGGGACTGAGCTTGCTCCTCTTCCCAAATCTCATCACACCCTTCATGGGTGATATCTTTAGCCAAACACTGTCACCAATAGAGGACTACAGAGGCCTAGTCCTCTGATCAGCATAGCTCTTCTAGTAGATCTGAGCTGTCAAAAGCCTACCATGAATCAAACGAACCCGATTCATGACATTTCTAAGTAGGTCCATACTCAACACATCAGAAAAACCTAAGTCAAATGATCCAATGGGTGATCTACACCTCCGACCATACAAGGCCTCAAATGGTATCATCTGGATGATGGAATGGTAATTATTATTATATGCAAACTCTGTCAAAGGTAGGTATTGGTCCCATCGGGCTACAAATCAAGAACACAAGCCCGTAACATATCCTCGAACACCTGAATGGTGCGCTCGGACTAACCATCTATCTGGGGTGGAATGTTAAACTCAAATCTACTCTAGTACCCAAACCACGCTATAGAGCCCGCAAAAAATGAGAAGTAAACACAAACCCTCAGTCTGATACTATCGACACTAGAACACCATGCAACCTAACAATGTCCCTGATATACAACCTAGCCAACTGCTTCACAATGTAGCTAGTCTTCACCGGTAAGAAGTGTGTTGACTTGGTTAAATGATCAACGACCTCCCAAACTGAATCAAACTTGCCCAAGGCCATGGAAAAACCTATGACGACATCCATAGTCACTCTTTCTCACTTCCACTTGGGAATAGGCATCTTTTGCATCGATCCACCAGGCTTTTGGTTTTCATACTTGACTTGCTGACAATTCAAACACTTTGCCACAAATTCAACTATGTCCCTTCTCATTCCAGATCAGTAATAATGTTGTTTAAGGTCATGGTATATCTTAGCCACACCCGGGTGAATGGAATACATAGCACAATAGGCCTCATCAAGCATCAATCTCACTCAATCTCCCACTTTGGGTACACAAACTCTACTATTCATTCTCAAAACACCCACAAAATCAATAATAGCTGCCTTGGTTTCACCCCTCAACACCTTTTCACGAATCAATCATAACTTGGGGTCCTCAAACTTATGAGCACATATCTAATTAAGCAAGGAAAATCTAGCCTCAACAAAGGCCAAAATACTATGAGAAGGAGAAATGTTCAAACGGACCATCTATCTAGCAAGCGACTGAATCTCTAAGCCAAGGGTCTCTCTTCAACCCTCAAAAATGTCAAACTCCACATACTAGTAGCCTTCTAGCTCAAAGCATTAGCCACCACATTGACTTTCCCAGGGCGATATAAAATAGAGATATCATAGTCCTTAAGCAACTCCAACCACTTGTGCTATCTCATGTTCAAATTAGGCTGAGAAAAGATGTGTATGAGACTCCAGTGATTGGTAAAGATCTCACAATGCACCCCATAGAGGTACACTCAGACGAATGAAATCTTTCTTCATCAAATCCTCCAATTGTTCCTTCAACTCAACTGGAGACATCCAATATGAGGTAATAGAAATGGGCTTAGTACCTGGCTCCATATAAATAACAAAGTCAATGTCACGATCTGGAGAAACACCAGGTAAATCAGTCGGGAATACACCCATGAACGCTCTAGCAATCCTAGTGGTCTCCAATGATGAGAAGTACTCCTGAGAAACAACCCAAACATGAGCTAAATATGACAAGCAACCCTTACCCATCAACCTACAGGCATGCATATAAGAGATAACTCCCTTAGGATAGGAGATAGGTGCCCCAACCCAAACCAACTGAGGTAACTCTGGGCAAGATAAAATTACAGTCTTCACATGGTAATCAAGAATAGCATAATGAGGCGATAACCAATCCATACCCAATATCACATTAAAGTCCACCATACCTAATAATATCAAATCAGCTATGGTCTTTCTCCCCATAAAAGTAACAACACACCCTCAGTAGACCCGATTTGCCACTAATGATTCACCTACCAGGGTGAAAACATAAATAGGCTCGGCAAGTGGCTCACACATATGCGGTCATAGTCCAACCCACTCTGGAAAAGGTCATGCTAGATCCAATGAAGTTGTAGAAGGGTCACTCAAGACTGTAGGATCTGTTGTATCAGGAACGATGATGGTCAGAGAAACTCTCTCAAGCCTAGCCAATATATGAATAAGTAGCTCTCGGACTAAGGGTGTAGCATTTGGAGATGATGGAACGGAGTCCATAGGCCTCTCTGACTCATGATACTCAGGCTCTGGAGAAGTCGATCTAATCTATCCTATGGGCGGAGCCACCCCTTTAGCAAGACCTCAACCTTTGACCCTATCACGAACCCCTTCCTCGACCTCGAGTGAAAGCCACATTAGCTGCCTCAAGCTCTCCCACGGATTGAGGGGATCTCGTAGTTGGCATCTACGTAAAAGGAGTAGATCAGATACTTTCAAACTGGTTGATATGAAGAAATGCACGAATAGAATCAGTAATGAGATTTTTCCTATCAAGTATATTGTAGCCTTTCGAAGATGGGTATGGACGTTTACATACCTATTTGCAAGACTCTACTAGACACCCTACTCTTGACTCACGAGCCTAACAAATCTAGAGCCCTGATACCAAACTTGTCACGACCCAAAATAGATCATGACTAAAAAGAATAAAATAAAGTAAAAATAAACACAACATAACATCAAATATCCTAAAACCTGAAGTCATGAATACAAAAACATCTATAACAGTACGGAAGTGTAAATACAACTGTCTCGGATGAAATACAAGTCTGTCTCAAAATAACTAATACATAATCTGAGAGAGCATAAATGAAAGGGGAACCCAAAGATCTACGATGACTCGAAGTTTGAGCCTCACCACTGAGATCTAGATGGTATCAACAATACTTGAGTGGAATGATCAACTACCCTATCCTAAACCCTATGCTCAATCTGCAGGGAGGAAACAAAGTTGGGTGAGTACACAAAAATGTACCCAGTAGGTTCAACCGACTGAGTAAGAAGAATCAAATAAGTATGTAATAATGAAAAATCCTACACCTGCATCAAAAAGGTTAGTACACAATAAAAATGTACAATAAGCCTTATAAGGTCTCTCACATGTCTAGTATTACAACACCATAGGCAAAAACCACACAGTATATGAAATATCATCAAATCATACATCAAATGTCTCATGATCTTGCCATCTACTCGTAGTCAAGAGTGTTACAATGTCTCATCTTTGCCACCTACTCACAATAAAGAGATTATATGGAGTAAATCTCACCCTTGCCTTCTACTCAGGTCAAGAGGTTATATAGAGTAAATCTCACCCGTGCCTCCTCCTCGGGTCAAGGGGTTATATAGAGTATATAATATATGCATACTAATGCAACAAAGGAGTATACCATATATGCATGCCAATGCAACCAATCATGTATCAAATGTGGGCATACCAATGCCACCCAACTAGGAATCAGGTATGTGCATACCAATGCACCTAACCAGTATAAGATGTGTGCATACCAATGCAACTAGTCAATATAGGATATGTGCATACCAATGCAGCAATGGAGTATCAACTAAGTGTATACTTCAGTGCATACCAATGCAATAATAGAGTAAGAATAAATTCAGTGCATACCAATGCAACAATAACGTATAAGATCAGTGTATATCAATGCAATAATAGAGTAAGAATAAGATTAGTGCATACCAATGCAATAATAGAGTACATAAGAAATGGCTCATAAGTAGTGATATTCATGGACAAAGGTCATAGCACTATAAAGATTAGGTCAAATACATCGATTAATACCACAATTCCATCAATAGGCCACCTTAGCATCTCCTTCTCATAAACATTCAATTTCTAATAAATTTAGACTCCGCAAGTCACAAAAATATGCTCACAATTTCTAAATGTGCCATGAATAACATCAAGTTTTCACATTCAACACAATTCATCGATAAGATCGCAATCTACTCAAATTTCGGCATAACCAAATCCACATATCCATCACAATACTAACATATCAAGTCATTTACTCATGAATCAATCTACATCTTCAATTACCACATAACATACTCAATAACGCAAATCCAATCCCAAAAGATTAGCCGAACCTATCTCAATGGCGAAATCGCACTTGGACAAGCTTTCAGTTAACTCAAGCCTCCCAATGATCCTCGCATTGATCAACCACTATAAAAAATAGATAGCACATATCAAGAGGTGCATTTTGATACCTATATTGACATAATATAGGCTTAGGGAAAAAATAATCAAAATTAGGACTAAAATTCAAAAGTCTCAAATTTGAAAATTGACTTCAAAATCGGGTTCTACACGAAAAATGAAGTTCATGGGTGAAAATCCTATTAAAATCAAGCTTAAATTGAATGAAAAATTGACATATAAAGTTTGAAATCCATGGTCTAAAAATCTCAAATTTTTTACATTGAAAATCATGAAATTCAATACAAAATCAAGATAAAAATGCATGAAAAATACTTAGTTTTGTGTTAGAAACGCTTACCAACTGAAAATTTTCAAAAATCCTTCGTCAAAATTGCCTCAAAAATTTTGGAAGTTCGAAAATGGGTTTAAAATGATGTTTCTTGATTTTTAATTTGTTCAGTCAAAAATCCTTCTCCGCGAATGCGGCTGGGGATCCTCGATCGCGGAGTATTACGCAAAAACGTCCTCCGCGATTGTTGTGACCAACTCGCGAACGTGAAGTATATAAATATAGGGGATAACTCTCATGTGTGCTCCGCGAACGTGGAGCTCATCCCATGATCGCCTTGCTCCAGGCCAACCTCACCTCTGCAAACACGAAGGCCTCTCTGCGAAGGCGGAGAACAAAATACACTTGCACCAGAAACTGTGCACCAGCAACATCACAGCTCAAGTCAAACTCGGAATTCATCTGAAATCAGAATTACACAAAATCTATATGTATTCATACTAGAAACGGCGATTCGAACTCAACGAAATCATCAAAAATTGATTTTAAGGCCTCTTCGCCACATTTACCAATCCAACTCGATAAAACTAGTTTAATGCATTAAAATAACAAAACTACCTTCGGCAACTCCAAAAATTATTTTGAGAGCATTTCTAGCGTTAGTTTCACTATCCGAAACTACTGGAACTGTCAGAATTATGATTCGAGCTTCTGAAGTTCGAATGTTGACCAAAGTCAAACCTTGTTTCCATAAACAACTAAAATCACAACTTTTGGCCTAAAAATTTCATTTTTATTCCAAATTTAGTTCTGCAACTTCCTGTAGTTCAGTTTCAACATTCCAAAACTAATGAAATCGATGGATCCCCGATACGACATCAAAAAATTAAAATAGTACAAAAACTCACTTTTTCAATAGCTTAAGCTTCCAAAAAGTGTCAAGACTCATATTTGCCATTTTAAAACTCTGGATTTCAGTTTCAATCAATCAAATAGTTCAAAATAGGCCCAAAGCAACTTACAAAAGGGTAAAATAATAATTTTCACAGATAAGGCCAAAAATGATGAACCATGTCATTACACTCAATTCCAACAACTCTGTGAACGCGAATGGGGGATCCGCAAATGCGGAGGTCATAGAGTACAAGCCTCCTTGAATGCAGATCACAATCCCGTGAATGCAGAGTACAAGCATGGTTGCACCAGATTTCAGAAAATCAGCTATGTTTAAGAACTCGAAATGGATCCTCGGGGTTCGTTTGGAACCCGATACACACAAACCAAATATGCAACTCTACCAATAATCATGTTCCGGACTCAACGAAACTATCAGAATTCGATTTTGAGGTCTCCTTGACCCGGAACCCAATAAAGCTCATCAAAACTAACCAAAAACTCAATTGCCCAAAATGACCTCAAAAACTTTAAAAATTACAACGAGACCATTTCTTAAGTTAATTTCGTCATTCAGAACCATTGGAACTGTCATAATTTTGATTAGAGCTTCCAAACTTCGAATGTTGACCAAGGTCAAATGAGGATCCAAATTCAACTGAAAATGCAATTTTGGATCCAAAATCTCCGTTTTAACTCCAAATTTAGTCTCGTCAATTCTCCTAGATCAGATTCCACATTTCGGAGCTAATGGAATTGACAAAATCGCATTCTGACTCTCGAAACTCAAGATGACCTAAAAAGTCAAAATTCCAAACGTTAAAGCCTTTAAAAACTCTTTCTTTAGTAAAATTCCAACTTTTCACAAGATTTTTGAAATCCGACTTTAATTTTTAACTCACCCAAAAATGAATCAAAAAAACTCTCAGGAAGGGCAAAATGATAATTTAGTTGAAAATACCAAAAATGACTTTCAGGGTCATTACAAAACAATAATTGAGCAACAATAACAGTAACAGTAACATATCCAGTGAAATCCCACAAAACGAGATTTGGGGAGAATAAAGTGTACGACCTTACCACTACCTCATAGAGCTAGAGAGGTTATTTTCAGAAAATCCTCGACTTAAATGTATTTTCTCCAAATAAAAAAACCAAAGAATAACTGAGCAAATTTAATTAAATTTGATCATGCATTTGCAAGTTGATTATGCAGTTGTAATCTTCTGTATAGTTACAATGACGAAATTGTTCATGTTAGCATTATGGTAGACTATCCTGGAAAAAAATTGTGGTAGATTCAATTTGTTTGAATAATGATTTCTGCAATTTTTATTAAAAAAATATTTTTTTTTGTCTTGTCAAGCAGATGATAATAACGATGATATTCATTTACACAATTTAAATTTCTGATAAATACAACGAATATAGCTGGATGGCAAAACAAAAGTATATCTACGAATTTATAATTTGCATTTACTGATTGTTATTAAGGCCTAAACTTTAGTAATTTCTAAAAATTATGTGTTGATAAATTTTTTTAAAGTGCTGGAATTAATCTTATGAATAAATAGTGGTATGTTTGAAAAAAAAGTATTATTATCTTATTATATAAGTGGAAGTTAAAGTAAAGCAGACAACTCTCCGTCGACGTGTCAGTTTGAGTTGTCTGCTTCCTCTCCTTTATTATATGGAGCATATAAAAAAATTTTGTGGATTTTTTTACTTATTTTTTTTAGGCAGTTGCTTAGTGACACTCTTACTTCAGCTACTTGATTATATTTCTTTAGTTGCTTCAACTATGATTTTACAATATTACCCCTACTAAATAATTTTTTCAATTGCTTCAATTATGTAAATACTGAAATTAGGATAATACAAATTCCTCCTTAAACTGGACAAATAAAATTAAATAACTATTTTAATATCTTTTAGTGATTATATTTGTGTAAAAAAGGAAGTACTTATAAAAAAAATGTAACATTAATAAATAAAAAAACTTATGTATATTACTTGAAATGATGTAAAAAAAATACTATATGTCAGAATAATTATCAATTTGTGCTACATAAATTGGGATAGTGAGAGTAACATATATTATTTAAAATTTATGTAAAACATATTATAAATTACAACATACTATAAATTACAAAAATTAATAATTTAAATATTTTTAAAAATAGAGAAAATTTTGACCGACTCTCAAAATTTTATATGCGCGACATAAATTGAAACAATATAAGTAACATATATTATTTAAAATTAAAATAAAATATACTATAAGTTGCAATAATTAATAGCTTAAAATTTTAAAAATATATATAGAAAAAAACTGTCGGTGTCGCATAAATCAAGACAAACAATAAATCATGTTGGGTATGTGCCTGATTAATTTTTTAACTAAACTAAATATTGTCTCTATTTTAATTAATTACTCCTATTTAATTTGGCAAAGAAATTATAAAAATTTATAAATTTTGTGATCTTAAATTAAAAATATGTCAAATTATTTGACTCAAATGTATCAAAAATATTCTTTGATCTTTGGCAACATGTCATGCGAAAAATTAAATTTTAGAAGTTGTAGAAACATTCTTTTTTAGATTAACTAAAAAAAGGGACAAATAAATTGAAACGGATGAAATAACATATTTTAGAATTAAATTTAATTATACGAATAAGAGTGTATATTTAATCAAATTTATTTGTTGGGCGTGGGCAATGTCCGAGCTACATTTACTAGTAATAATAATAATAAGCGATTGATGTGTTTATAAAAAAATGAAATTGTTGATCAACTACTTTTAGTAACATGACTAAATTACACTTATGATTCTATTAAAAATTATAAATTTAAAAGTAAATTTGTATGGAAAAGGATGAACGCCAATATGGAATGGAGAGGAAGTTAGAATTGTTATTTTGAAAAATATATATTAAGAATAAAACAGTAAATATTTTGCTTCATAATTAAACACGTAGCTTGTAAGCATTTGTTTGTGCTTTTCTCATTTGAGGATTAATTTTTTTTTATTAATTAAAAGAGGACTAGATACATAGTGTAGTGGTATAAATTTGCTTGAATAAATATTTTGAGTGTTTACTAAATATGTAGGTAAATTGAATAATATTTATAAATTAATTTAACTAGCTTATAAGCCTCACAAACATAGTCTAAATAACCTATTGAAAGAATATATTTCTCCAATTGAAATTGTCATAATATATTTAGCAATTAACGGCTTCACAAATAATGTTCACTCTCTCTTTCTCATAATTTGTCGTGAGAAAACACTTAGTATTGTATGAGTGCCTATGCTAAATCAAATAATATGTGTGTTTGAAGTCAAGAATGATTTGTATATGAGCACATAATTCTGCATTAAGGGTAATTTGTTGCTCCAATGTGTGGGGGGTAAACAAACAATTGTTCATCGACATGTCTGTTTTCAACTGAGGATATTTCTAAAAAAAATTGATATTTTTTCTATTTAATTTATTTGCCTTATTTTTTAAATCTATTAAATATTCAAAAATTACATTATAATACTATAAATCACAATATTAATTAACAACTTAAATGTAATACCCTAATTTTTTAAGCTAAGATCGAGTCATCCTATAAGATTGTAATTGATGATTCTTAATTGAGCATGGGTGTTAAAGTCAATTTCTTAGTATGGTAATAAATTTGGAGATGAGTTAAGGTCACAAGAACCCTCTAGTGCGAAGTTAAGTTGAAAAAACTTTCTTACCGATTGAGTTACGATGTATGATTTTATAAAAGTTAAGTAGAACAATGACTTTTAAGTTGTATATATATGTTAGGATCAATTTCTAAGTATTTAAAGTGTATTATATGTGATTTAGGGTCATAAGGGATCTTTTACATCAAGTCAAGTTCAAAGAATTTTTATCGACTAAATTTTCGTATGTCAACTTCAAACAACCATATCTCCTAAAATATCAAGAGTTAGGTGGCACAAAACGTATCAAATTAAAGGTCTTTGATTCTTCTTTCCAACACCACCAAGATTGAGTCAATCGAAGTTCAGATTAAAAAGTTATAACCATTTTATTAGATATGTACAGAATTGTCTGAATTTCGCGACAACTCCACGATGCAAAGTGGACGCAAACTCTTCTGGTGAAGTTAAATGACGTCCTTTTATTACGTTATGAGGGCATTTTTATCCTGTAACCGTTTGGGCTATATTTTAATGTCCCAAAATGCAGAAAACGTCAGTTTTTCATAAGTAAAACCCTCTCCTTCACTCCCAAACTTAAATGCTCAAGAATCATCAAGCTAGGGTTATCTTTCAAGATTCGTCAGCAAGGTAAGTTATTCTCCATAAATTTCAAGCTTCCCAATCCAAATTTTTTAAGCTATTCATGAATCTCTAAGAGAAATCTTAAATCATAACCTAAGGTTTCAAAAAAATAAATTCAAAAAATTTCAAGAAAGGATTTATTGATTCTTCTTCTTCAAGAATTAGGTTCTTCATCAAGAACTCTAAAGATTCTAAGTCAAGAATTCAAGAATCAAAGAGAAATTCTTCAATCAATGTCTTTTCAAGTTCTTCCACTCTAAAAGAACTACATAAGAGAATTTCTTTTTTCAAGAACAAGCATCAAGGTTTCAAGATAAAAGATTTTCTCCAAGAAAACGAGTGTTCTTCAAATTTTGATTGTAATATCAACTTTTCAAGTATGTAAGGCTAACTTAAATCATGGGATTGTTCTTCCATGTGCCCCATGATTGTAATAGAATAAATTGTGATGAAATTGATGTTCCTATAATTGTATTATTTTTTAAAACTTCTATAATGTTTAACCTATTTTACTTAGATTGTATAATTGATGATCTCTATAAACTTGTTTCTTGAACACATGATTTGAACTCCTATTTTAAGTACAAACCCTAGATACTATTTGATTAAAATTGCATGAATAACCTAGGGACTGAGTTTAGAGCCTTGACAGTATGAATATGATTATGATTGTGATTGTACTATGAGAATGTTGTTGATGATGTTGATAGAACTTGATGGTCCTGAGAGTTTTCATAATTGAACTCAAATGATTGGTCTAAATAGATAAACCCCTTAAATGATCATCTAATCCACTCTTGAGAGGTTAATGAGATTGATTGACTTGGTAGAACTGATGAATTGATAGAGTCCATGTGAGATTTATTGAGTGGATTGATTGTTTTATGAGCATTGAGTCTTGAGAGAAGTATCGAGCACCAAATTGAGTAAGAGTAGGTCCAACTCGAACTCAATAACTACATCACCAAATGTAGGAGTGGATTGAATCACTTAAAGTCAGAATGTTTTCCTATTTTTATTGTCTTGAACTAATAGGACTTGATTAATTGTTGGATCCATGATTGGTTGATTCGTCCTTTACCCTGGAAAAGTATTGGACGGACGTGACAACATATGATCACTGGCTTATAAGTGATTATTTCCAGATAAGAGAAACTTTCAAATAGGTCTTGATAGTACTCTGATTGAATTGGATTGGATTGGATATGATTGGTCTCTGTCTAAACTATATTTTTACTTTAGACTTATGACATTTTGTGAGTTCCTTACCTTGTTGAGTTGAGTTAAGTTGATTGTTGAGTTGAGTCCCTTGAATTGAGTATCTTTGATTGTATTCTTTCCTTTCCATCTATTTTTACATACTCGTACATTTCACATATTGACGTCCGTTTGGGCTTGCATCTTCTCATGATGTAGAAACATGTACTAGAGATAATCAATAGGCGCTTCGTTGAGGATCTTATTTTCTATCAGCTGATTGGTGAGTCCTCCCCTACATTAGGAGGATATCACTTAAGTCTTTCTTTTACTTTTGAGTTTAGTATGTTTATTTTTATTTGAGATAGTCATGAACTTGTCATTGGCACCATCTGTATAGTAGTGATAGAGGCTTCATAAACCAGACAGTGATGAGCTGATATTGAGATCTTTATCTCTTGACTGATTTTCTTTAAAATCGTTCTTATGTCCTAGAATTGGAATTTGATTGTTGGCCTATGACCTCTATACATTGAGTTAGAATGTTGATTGGATTTGCCCATCTTATTGTCTCTTTATTTTAAGTCTTCCGCTTATTTGAATGAACGATCAGGCCAAGTGGTTCTCTTGGGACCAACAGTGATTTCTGAGTGTCAGCTACGCCAAGGGTACCCTCCTGGGTGTGACATTAAAATAGTAAGTTATGTATTTGAAAAATATGTAAAAAGAAATTACTAAAAATCACAATAATTAATAATTCAAAATATTTAAACAACATATAAAATTTTGGTTGGCTCTTCAAATTCCATATATGTCACATAAACTGAGACAGAGGGAGTAGCACATGCAAATTATTTGAAAATGACATAAAAATATTATAGATCATAATAATTGAAATATTTTTAAAAACATATAAAAATGTGGTTGACTCTCCAAATTTCATATGTGCCACATAAATTGGGACAAAAGAAGAGGTGATTAGATAGGATATGGTGCAACTTCATATTACCGAAGACATGACCTTAGATAGAAAGGAATAAAGGTCGCATATTGGGTAGATGGTTAATAGGCTCATAGGGGTAAGATGTTGTCTTGCCTTGTGATGTTGTAGATTAGTAGAATTAGTTTCATCTTTCTATATTGTGTTGTTACTGCCTGTATCATATATTTTGCTACTTTTAGTTTATTTATAGAATTGTAATTACTTTTCATTTTAGTCGTTATTCTAATTTTTTTTTTTGCTTTTGAGGCTGATACATTTGAGTCGAGGATCTTCCAGAAATAATCTCTCTATCTCTATGAAATAGTGATAAGATCTGCGTATTCTCTACCTTTCCAATATCTCACTTGTGAAATTTTACTAAGTATGTTGTTGTTGATGATATAGTTATCTAATGCATATACATGTAGAGCTACTATAGCTGGAAATTTACAACTTTAGGTGGAGTAGGTGGAACATAAAACAAGAACGTAACCCATATAGTGATCCTAATTATTGCTCCTTGGCTATAGTTTTAATATTTACATTCCATAGCTACATTATGGGTTTGCTATCTATTGTGTTAGTTGTATTTTTTGATGATTTTCTATAAAAATATAAATACATCTTAATTAAATTAAGTAAAAGAAGTAAGATATCTTTTCTGATATAGTAGTAGAATAATCACTCTTTAAATATACTTTTATTTTAAATTGATTTTTTTCTAATATGGTAATAGAATAAATCACTTCCTAAAAATGATCCTATTTTAAATTTGGACTCTCAAGTGTGTGTGACTCATCATTATTCTAGAGCATTCAAAATTAAGTATAAAATCTGTAAAACAAAAAATATATTTTTATTATGTGATATCGCTTTATTCATTATGAGTCATTTGTATTCAAATGCTACTAAATTTTTCGTATCTAACGTGTTGTTATATTCACATGTGATCATAAATATTGACAAAAAAAATTTAAATTCAATACAATTACGTGTGTATTCAAATTTCTTATTTTGATCATTTATGATCATTTGTATGCAAAAAAATTACTAAATTTGGTTACATTTAATTGTTTAAATTTGAGTCAAGCAAGTTATTGTATTTATTTTTTGTTCACAAATTGTCAATTTTTTATATATACCTAATGCATTAAAATCTCATATTGAATTCATTTAAATGTGATTTAATTATTTTTATTTGAGTCAAGTGTGTTATTGTATTCATTTTGTTTATAAAATTTAGCAAGTTTCTTTATGTATTTAAATACAAATATTATTTAACTGTTGGTTCCAAATACAATATAAAAATTATAATTGTTGAAAGGTATACAAAATACAAAATACATATTTGGTACTTATCTTTCAATATAAATACATATAGTACAAAATAGAAATTCTTATACAAATATAAATGTCTAACTGTGTAAGGATTTTATAAATGTTGAAGTGTATTTAGTACTTATCTTTCAACAGAAAAAGCATATGTATACAAATGTATAACAAGAAACAATACAATTGAATACATTAGTACAAAAAGTATAACAATAAACTGATACACTTGAATATGTTGATATAACGTACAAGTTGAACACATTGATATAATTGAATATGTTGATACAAAAGTATATCAACGCACAAATACATTTGATTACATTGATACACAAAGTATAATAGTGAATTGATACTCTTGAACATATTTCTATAAATGTCTAAAAATAAACAAATACACAAAAAAATACATTTGAATCTAAATTTTTTCCATAAAAAATACATAAACAAATTGAAATACCCACCATAAACATAGTTTACTAAGAACACGTTTCATCTCACAAAGAACAAAACACAGAACCATTGTTCTACCTTCATCGAACCACCATGAATGATATCACTTCTTCGCCAAAATTCAGTTTGTGAGTTTGATGATTTTGGTAAAGTAATAGAAGAATGTGGAGGCAATAAAGATGATAGAGGAAGAAGAAGCGAAAGCAACAGTGGTTGAAGAGAAATCATAACTGAAATTGAAGAAATTAAATGAAATTGAACGATATAAACACAAATAAAAATGAGTTTAACTCACAAAATACAAATTCAAAATAACTAAGTAAAAGTTACCCAATTCTAAGGAAGATGCACATGATGAACTTCACCTTGAAACTATAATTTGGGGAAGGATGAAAATCATATGTATTCCAATTTGATTTGGAACCAAAGAGAGAGAAAAGAATATAGGAGAGAGAAAAGAATGAAAAAAAATGGATAGTTTATATGGCAAAATATCAGTTATTAATGTTTAAATTGATTTTTTGCTATAAAATTAATATTATAGTTATTGTGAGTAATTTTTTTAAACCATATCTATGTTTCATAAATATATAGTATATTTTTGCCTTATTGCGTAGTTTTTCCTATACATTGTCGTTTGGTTAAAAAATTATTAATGTATGAAATTAATAATGTAAGGATTAGTAATATGGGAATTAATAGTGTAGGAATTATTTTTTATCAAGTATTTGGTTCATTAGTTTCTACCTAATCTTATGTTTGGTTTAAAACTCTACAAAAAAACTCCTTTTCAATTATACCCTTTGATTATTTTGAAATTTTCTATTTCATGTAGTTTGATCAAGATAAATAATGGACGAATAATACTTTTTGTTTTATGTCTTTCTAACTAGCTAGGATGTAATAATTTTATATCTAAATTCTTGCTCATTAGTTTAAAAAATACATCTATCTTTTTTATTACACTCTCTCGATGGTTGTACTACACTCTCTCTTTTATTTTAAAAAAATATATCATATTACTTTTCACATGGACAAAATATTCCACTTTGATAAAAATTAAATAAATTATTAATATTAATTAAATTAAAAATTAAAGTACCCCTATCTTAAAAAATATTTTTTTTAAAAAAATAAGATTTAAAATATTTTTCTTACCGCATTCTACCACCATCCTCCCCCACCAATCCAACCCCAAAAATTTATTTCTTAAAATAATTTTTTTTTTTTATAAAATCCTACCCTATAATTTTTAGGAAAATATTTTCACTTTCCACGAGATTTTTTTTAAGATAAAATTTTTATTTTTGTTATATTCGATATGTAAGATGAAAAAATAATTTCTTTAAAAAAA